>JAVSBS010011696.1:5784-27648 GCA_033124195.1 Coracias cyanogaster | reverse complement strand
CCCGTTGGTGTGGGGTGGTCGGCCAGCGGGTACAACCGAGACCTCCCCCCTCCACGATCCCGGCGGCGGCCCCGCCGCGGGGCCTCCGGTCCCTCCCTTCACCCCTCGCCTTCCTCCTCCTCAGATGCGGCTCCAGCCCCACTCGCCGCCGCCATCCCCCCCCCACCCCCCCCGGCCTCAGCCACTTCCTGCCGCGCCGAAATTGTATAATGCCTGCGCGGAGCTGGGGAGCCAGGCGGCGAAAATGCCGGAGATATTTCTCCCCACCCCTCCTCGCTTTCTCCCCGTCCCTCTCCCCCATCCCCATTTCTCCTCCCCCCACCCCCCCGTCCTTTTTTTTTTTCCCCCCCCCCCCCCTCCTTTTGCGCCCAAATTTGGGAGGGAGGAATTTGCTGCAGGAATTAAAGCAGCCTTCAAATATGCGGGAGAGGAGCGGGTGGGACCGAAATCACGGCGCCGAGGGGAGGAGGAGGAAGAAGAAGGGGAAGGGGGCGGCTGTGCGCGGGTGGGTGCGTGTGTGGCACAGGCCGGAGGCACCGCGCCGGGCTGGCCCGCCTCTGGAGATGGTTATTTTTAAAATTCTAAGGCTTTTTTAGAGGGTTTTATACCACTCGGGTCTGGCTTTTTCTTTGCTGGCCGCCGCCTCGGCCGGTCCCGGCTCTTGTCCCCGCAGCGGGCCAGGGGCAGGGCCTCGGCTGGTCCTTCTTGGAACAAACCGAAAAAAAAATACCAAGAATTACAATTTACGGACAGCTAGCATCCCCCCGAATCTATGTTCAGTGCATTGTGGGCGGTTTCTGTGTGATCCACTCGCTTTGCCAAATTCCTGCAAATTAAATTGGAAGGGTGGCTTAGTGTCCCAGGAGGGTGACGGGGAAAAGGGTTTTTAATGGGCAACTTAAGGAAAAGCGGCTGAACTTATTTACCGTGGAGTTGTTGACTTCGCGCCGAGCCAGTGATGTGCAGATGCAATTCTGTGAAAGACGAGGTTCAAGAATCTTCTGCCGTGCCGCCTCCTGCAGATGGAAAATCAGTGACTGTCAGAAGTGCTCCTTCACTGAGCGGTTGTTCCTTGGCCCTTGAAATCTCCCTCTGACTGATAGTGGCTCTAGGTTATGTTTAGTGAAAGAAATGCTTCCATCTGTAGAAATACCTACGAACTGTATTAATATTGGGTCCAAAAAAAAAAAAAGCCAGATTGTATGAATATGGAGGCTCAGCTCCCGCCAAAGTTAGATGGGCCACTGCTGTGTATCTCGGCTGAAAGGTAGTCCGTAGCTTCTTATGCAGGATTTTTTTGTACCAGTAGTATTTCAGTGTTAAGTGATAACCTAATTTCCGACTAGAACTTTCACTGAGATATCCAACTAATATTAGTGTGACGTATATCTCCTTTATAATTCTATCTACACATATTTTAAAGTTCTTGCCGGCTGAAACGTTAGGAGATTGGGAAAGTTGTATTTTTGTGCAGCATTTAATATCTTTCACATGATACCTGTATAATTGGTAATGTTTGTGTCTTGTTTGCTCTGTGACATCATTAGCATCTTTGGCTGGTGACTTTTGAACATAAGAGCATTATTTTGTCCTGGCTTCAGATGGCTGCGTTTATTTATTTTTTTTTAAGCTGACATGTGAATAACAAAACCCCGTAAATATAAATTTTACTCAGAGAGCAGGTTTCAAAAAGCCATTCCTTTAAATGTCTATTACAGTGTTGAAACCTGAATGAAAAGAACCTGAAAGGAAATGAACCTGAAATGCAAGAAGATCACCTGGTCTGTGTTTGCTAGCAGGGAAGAAAGGGTTGCTCCGTAGTCATTCTGAAATTGAAGCAAAAGCACCCAGAGCTGTGCGTATCGGTCTGTGTGCTGATAATAACTCACTGCATTTCCTTCGGTTTACCCATAAGGACAAGCGGCTCGTCTTGGTGAAAACGGTGCTTCAGATGTGTGCTTTCTGTGACAAACCTGTGTTTGTGTATATGTGGAGAAAAACTTGATTATCGTATGCAGAAAGAAAGGATCAGATTTGTCATCTTTGTAAGCTAAAATATGATATGTTTTGCTTTCTTTTTCCATAAAAATGCCTTCCTCCCCCCCCCCAACTGGCTGGCAACTTAGTGGTACTTTCATTTTTCTCTTCCATGGGTCAGGCTCATCCTTCTTGTACTTTAATTTCCTCACTTCTAGTAGCTCAATGCTGCTGCGGCGGTGTTTTGAATACTATCTTAAAATACCTATTAAGACAACAAATTGTCATAAAATACAATGGCTATAGATTCAAAACTTTGTTTTAAAGACAAAGTGAAGGAAAATTTGCCTCGGAGAAGGTGTAGGAGAGAGGTTTCTGCACAGAGCTGTTGTGTGATGTGCGTTTTTAGCTTTAATTTATTGCCAGACTATTCACTTAACCTGTCTAGACCAGAGATGTGTATGTATGAGCGACTGACATTCTGTTTTCTCTAACTTGGTGCTCTAGCTCCTGAAATAAGCTGGTTAATTGCAAATGTGTTCTCTGTAATTAGAATGGCATTTAGTCACCATTTAAGTAGTTTAGTTAAGTCTCGTTTAAATTAGTAATTCAAATTTGGGGTAGCGTTAAACTGTAGGCGGTCACAAACCATTCCCTAGGCGGGTTTGGATGTCTTGAGCTGATGTTTATAGAATAGATGTCTTACAGAGGTGGGGATGGTGGCATCGCTGAGGTAAAGATGTTTCTCAACTGTGAGGGCCAGAAACTGGGTGCACAGAAACCAGCAACTTCCTTTTCACCTTGCCAGAGCGTGGTTCACCTACGTAAGGGTGAGTCAAAAGGGACTTTTCTCCAGCCCCGGTGTAATGGTCGCATCGTGATAGCTCTGCAATGTCACCAGGTAGCTCTTTTCTATTTGTGTTTTCTTCTTTTATAGGGTAGAATCAAATCAATATTTACTTACATAACTTGTAATTTTGCCTTCTGCTTTAGTGTCATGCAGCTGCCCTGCAAAAACCAGGTCTTGCTGCATTGCATGAGCTTGGCAGTGGAGCTACAAAGTTGTGATATTCCTTGCGTTACATTAAAAATCAAAAAGTAACCAGCTGAAGTGCTTCAGATGACAGTATGTATCCACGTTCCTTTGAACAGAGCTGGAGCTGGAGGTCTGCAACACACGCCTGACCAAAACTTGTTGGGGTATACGTTCTGGACTTTGTCTCCAGAAAGCCACTTTATCTTCCACTTTTTGCGCATCTGCGCTATTCCATGCTTCCAAGTGTGCTTTATGGAAACGTGCCGGTCAAACACCAACTCCAGGGCCTAGACTGGTAGTGCTGCTGCACAGCCCAGAAACCCTACTTTCAAACCCTGGAGGAATCTGCTTTTCAGGAGCCCTAGCTCTGTATCTGATTTTCAGATGGCTCTTTGTGTGGCCATTTTCATGCCAGGTTTCTATCATTTAACTCAGCAATAGTTCAGAATGCATTTGCAGAGAATTTTGGAAGCAGTATTACAGAGCTACGGGTGTTTTTCAGAAGCACTGAAGCAACTAAATAGAACTGAATTGTTTCTTAGAAGCGCAGAATTAATTTTTTTTCCAACATTGAAAATTGCATCTTAAGATGTAGGGTTTTTAATGGCTTTTTCCCCCATTTTGCACTTAATCATTTTGTGCTTTTTGTCTGGTGGACTGTTTAAAAACCTGAATAGTGTATGTTAGGTAGTAATGATGGATGGTAGATTTAATGATGCCCCAACATTGGATGTGTTCAAAACCATGTTGGACGGGGCTTTGAGCAACCTGGTCTAGTGGGAGGTGTCCCTGCCCATGGCAGGGGTTTGGAACTAGATGATCTTTAAGGTCCTTTCCAAACCAAACCTTTTTATGGTTCTATGACTTACAAACAGGGGAAGGATTGATTGAAAGATTAGGGAGATTTCTCCATCCTTTGACCCACTGTAGCTTTAAGGGGATCAATATTAAGATGCAGCGTCTAATTTTGGTGTCAGCATTTTTAAAATAGAGCTTTTTAAATGGAAAGATTGAATCATACTCACAAAAGATGCGAGACCTGAGGAAAGAAAGAGAAAGTCTTTAGACTCATCTTTCATTTGACCACAAAAAAGACCTAGAGGTGACGGTGGTCTTAGAACCATGCTCTGAAAGGAAAGAATATCACACAGTAAGCTTTTTTCCAGTGTTTTTGGGGTAAAGCGTGACAGCAAAAATGACCAGAAAAAGAGAAATGCAAACTAGATATGTAAGGCATGCACTTCAGTGTTGCTGGTGAGTGTTGAGCTGCAGTTTATCAAATTCCAATCAAAGTAGTCTTATTACATGTAGAAATCAGTCTATCATACAGTAACGTTATTACAAAGAGACCTTTCAGAAAGGCAGCTGAAGTCATTGATAGGAGAATTTCTGGTGTGACATTTGTCTGACAAAGCAGTGTAGCTCATTGCAGTTGATGCTGAGGAAAATGGGCGATGGCATGAATGTTGGTACTGGTGGCAGTGGTTGTCAACTGTGCTACAGGCAGATTTTTAGAGGAATAATGTACGAAATAGTATCTCTTTGTATCTCATACATTAAAAGACCACTTATGTAATGATTCAAGTTGAACTCAAAATAAAACGAAACTTGATTTAGTGAGGTGGTCAAAATTACCGTGGATGCTTAAGTTAGTGTTAACATAAAGCTTAAATCAAACCTTTCCCAGTGTTGGCCAGTGGAGTGTTTTAATCTCATGTATGTGCAATTCTTTCACAGGTCATAGGAAATCTTTGTGTGCCCAGCAGTATTTTCAAGTGATATCCTCTGCTTTCCTTTCTGTTCCTTCTCAGGAACCTTATCCTGCGCTTTCATAGCTTACACTGCTATAACTGGGCTGCAGCTGGAAAATACCATCTTGATTGTGTGTTTTTCTCTTCTCCTTTGTGTTACTTCCAGTAATCGTGTGAGGGTATGATTAGATGAGTTTACAGAAAGTTAGCCTCATGGTAGAGTAGTTTTCAGCTGGATACATGAGCTAATCTGGTTTGTTTCCAGCTGTGGAGCTACCAGAAGGAGAGGAGGGAAGCTTAAGCTGCCCCCCCTTGCTCCCTAGAGCTGCTGGGTGAATCTGTTGGCCAGCTGCTTGAAAGGAGGCGATGCTGCTGCTCTCCCCACCCTTACAGCGGTGCCTCTTTGACCCGGCAGCGAGGCAGTTCACTGAGCTCAACTCACAGGAGCTGCCTGGTTGTTCTTCCTCAAGATTATTTTTCTTTCTATCAGCTGAGCTCCCTGAACCTTTCATGTCATGGGATCACAAGAGTGTTGGCATGAAAAGAAATGCCAGCATGCTTTAGGCAAGAGGTGGAACTTCAACCTGGCCGTTTTGGCAGTAGACTGCCGCAGTCCCAGTTTAATACCTGGTTCAGACTGGTGTAAGATGGCACAGCTGTAAAGAGAAGTGAGCTTGAGTTTCTGTTCCCACCCAAACACCGGATCCTAATGTAGGCTGAAAGTTGTGGTAGTGTGCCCAAGGCAGCAGGGATACGTGGTAGCTGATCTAGTTGTACAACCTGTTTATTTGTACTCTGCCGGCAGTTAGGATAGGGAAAGAGGAAAGCCCTGTCCTGGTGGAGGAATTAATGCTGGTGGTTAAGGAGGTAGGACTGTCCCTTCAGTGCTGAGCTGGTGACTTAGCTGAGGATAAACACAAGTGGGCAAAGTTTAATGGTTCTTGTTTCAGCTGCTATCGTTTACTCCTCAATCACTGAATGGGAGAGGTGACTTGCTTTTTATTACCTGCTGTTGCATCATTCCCTACATGTATGGTAATACTGATATTGGCATTAAGACTTTCTTGAGTGGTGTGCAAAACCAAAGCCCTGAGGAAGGATGGCTGCAGAAGTCTGGCAGTGCATAGAGTCTTGTAGTCCTGACCAGATCCTAACTGTGATGGTACCTTAAGTAAGCTGAGATACCAGTTTTAGCCAACTTGTGAAAACCAAAGTGGTTGTGCGGCATTAAAGGCTGGTGCTGAAGAAATGTAATTTTCCTGGAAGCTTTCTGGCAGCAGAGATTTTTCTAGCTATGCAATCTTACCAACACTCACTGTAGCTTTTTGAAACAAGAATGCAAAACTCTGAGTATATGACTCAAAATCTGAGCTGCAGATGCTGGCTTAAATGGAATAGAACGCTTTCAAGTTTGGGACACTGAAAATTTCCAAAGTAGAGTGAGGCCAAGAAATCCATCTTTTTATTTTTTCCCCTCTCCTGACGGCGCTTCTGGAAACAAACACTTCCTACTTGTAATTAGTGAAGGCATAGTAATAAACCAAGAGATTCAAGATTAGTTTCCTCTTGGGAGGCTTTGCCAGATGGTGCAAAATCAAGGTCTGAGTAATCTCTTGCTGATGGGTAGAGGGGAGCCATCCTGTTGCCACCTTCTGTGTTCTTTATTTTTGTTAGCACTTAGTTGAGGGAGAACTTACAGAGGAGAATAGTCTGTAGACTGCTCCAGTATTAGTTCCTGGAGCTCGTGGTCATCTCCTGCTGTTCAGCTGTGCCAAGTATTGACCTTCAGTACTCTTATTTCCAATTCTGTGGGCATCTGCAAACCTCTTAAATTTTCAGAGCGGTGGAAGGAACCTGCAGTTCCTAAGTGACAGACTGAAGCAACAGGGAACAAGACCTTAAAGAGACAGGGGCAAAAACTAGAGGGTATTGTTGTTCTGTTCTTTTTCAGATGTTGAAAAGTTGTAGATTGGGAGTAAAAGGAATCTTCTTTTTTCTTCAGTTAAAGGAAAAATGTCTTAATGTTCCAAGTTCAAAACAATACTGAAGACTAGATGCGTGAATGAGGAGAAGGTGGGGTAATGAGCTCCCATCCTGTAGGAATTTGGCAAGGAAAGCTGGGAATTTCAGCAGGGAGTTTTCCCTTACCAGCAGCTTCAAGTGTAATTAGCAAGTTAATTTTTGAGCTTCTTGGTGTTTGTTCGTTTTTAGGTGTTGAAAGGGCCTCTGTAAAAGGACTTTAGGATTTTGTGTGTGTGTGTTCTGAATCCATAAACAGTTGAAATTTTCAGCAGGCAAGTTGAAAATTATGTTAGTATCCAGTATTTTATGCAGATGAAGTTGAGTGTTTTAGTAATGAAAGGACACTGACATCTTGTAAGAATTGATTTTGGAGAAGACTTTGACTAAGGCATAGCTTCTCCAAAGAGATGTTCAATGGATGGCCTCTAACCTGGTCATGGAATGAATTTCCCTTGGCCTTAGGTTTGTGTCTGGCTTCTCGCCCAGCAATGTGTCTGCAAGACATCCAGTGTCCCCTCAGCTAAAGGTGACTTTTTTTAGGTACCTTCAATGCTTTGTGGTTATAGGTAACAACAACAATCCTGGGTTTCCTCTTCTGTTGACTTGTCTTTCTTGGTTGTGAATCTTGGCCACCAAGTACTGTGGTGTGGCAGCCAGGTGTGGAGAGGATTTAACTCCCACCCTAACATTTAGCAGGGCTAATGATGCAGGATAGCTGCTCTGCTGGTACACGTGTTGTACTGTGTAACTCACAGTCTCCACAGCCGGTGTTGTGGCTAATGCCAAACCCAGAACTACTTGGGAAGTTGAAAAACCAACAGATTTGGTGCTGTTAATCACCAGGATGGTGATCACTGTGGCTTTGGTCCTCGCGGTCTTTAGTTTTGTCATCCAAGGCAATGAGGCTGCTCATGTTCTGGATGCTCTTGAATGTGTTGCCTTCCTCCTTGGAAAATGTAGGCAGTAAAAGCCAAATTAAAAATGAATTCCTTGACGTGGAATAAATGAAATAAAAACTTAAGGTTTTGAACCACCAACTTGTATTATGGATGAGCGGTAATTATACCAATTGTAGACTGTAATAGTCTTAATATTAAACTTGGATGATGCATTTAATTATCAGTACAGACCATTTTATTATCATTATGGACGATTCTGTTGTATCAGTTGCCATTGCAACCTGCAGGGAAACAATCTGAAGTTTTTCTTACTATGTTCCTCAGGAATTATAATGGGAACTATCTTTCTGTGGTATCTCTTTAGCTTAAAAATAAAGACAATTAAAAACAATGTCAACTCTCTTTCAAAACATCTGAGTTTAAACATAGTTTTTTATTAGTTGGCATAATTCTTTAAAATAGCACCTGCATCTCCTTTTTTATCTTCTTGGTCTCATTAGAGTTCATTATATTATAAATACAGAACTCCTCAGTGCAGAAATAGTTAAAAAAGTAAAATCCTCTATTACTACTTAATAATATTCTTAAGGACTTCTCCTGGTAGTGTTTGGTGAATATTGTAGTAGAAGTACTGAAACATAAAAATAAACATGATTTCAGCATATCCTGAAAATTCAGTTTGTAATGAAAAGTCCAACTTCTGTCATTAAAATATGCTGTTGTGGGGGGAAATGAATGCTGTGGAAGAACACCTAACCTGCTTGAAGTGGAAAAAAAAAATAGAGTAACTTAAATTTGAACTACCACTATACTTTTTCGTTCTTCACAAAAATGTGCTTTAAATGATTAGTTCGTAACAGCTCAATGATGAGATAAAACGTATCTTGCGACTCATTTTTGCAAAGAAATTGCTTGTCGGAGACAAAAGGATCTGTGCTTTCAGACATGCTTGGACCTCACTGCTCTGGTCTGCTAGTTTGCTACAGCATAAAGATAAAATAAACCTTAAAATGCAGATGACAGTTTAAAACCATCACTCCTTGTCCTGTTGCAACAGGCCCTGCTAAAAAGATCACTCCCATCTTCCTGATAGGTCCCCCTTAAGTATTAGAAGGCACCAAGAGGGTCTCCATGGAGCCTTCTCCAGGCTGGACCTTCACCCAAGTTACTTGAGATGAGAATTCCTCACCTTAACAGAAGCACCAGAGCTGAATTACTGTGATCTCTCTCCTGACTTTAAGAGGAGCACACTTCACTTAGAGCGTGTTGAACATACTTGAGTGTTTCTGAAGTGATTCACTGCCCCTCATCAGCATTTCTGCACCTACACGTTCAAGAAGCCTTGCTAGATCAGAGAGGAGCCCTTCAGGCTAGAAATGGAACATTGCAGTGTCTTGTATTGCCATCCTTATAGCTGCTTGATGAGAACAAACTCTCAGTAGCATATCCCACTTCGGTTGATATTCAAGTTGGAGAACAGAAGGGAGTGCAGAGGACGTACCTGCAAATGCCTTTTTCCAAGTCCCTCTCTTGAAATATTGCCAGTTGGATTGCAGGAATTTGCTTTTCCTGAAAAATTCACCCCTGTGCTTGGGCACATGTAAGATGCCCTTTGCTGTTGCTGCTGCTTTGCCCAGAGATTTTGGGATGGGAGTGGGAGTGACTTGATTTGGATTTTGGTTTGTTTTTTTTTTTTTGTATGGGGTATTTTTTTTTCCCCACCTGCTGAGTCTTTAACTGATCCATCCATATGTAAGTTTTGAAGGAAAATGTGATGTTCAGGTGAACAAGAAGGAACTGAAAAACACTCGAAGTAACTCTGATTAAAGGAAATAGCAAAGGAGCTAAATGATACATTACAGTGTGATACTTTAATATGTTTCTTCATACTTACTGTGCTTTGTTGCTTCTTTCTACTATGTTTCCAGTGCTCAGTAAGACTCTTGAAATGTTCTCCAGGTTGAGGTACTAACCTATGTTTTGGAGAATGTCTATGTCCTTAAGACCTGCTCTTTTCAAACCCATGGTTTAGTTGATTTCACAGAAGATAAAATTTGTGTGAGATAAAACTGCCTGAAAACTCCCATTAGATTTGTTTAAATTCTTTTAAATTAAATCTTTCATTTACATCTCTTAGGGGAAATGTCCACAAGTTAGACAAGAGACAAGTTAAATATTAAGTGGATATAGATACTTTTATTGTATTTGTTGGGTTTTGTTTGTTTGCTTGTTTTTTGCTTGGAGATTTTATATCCAGGAACCTTTCATAGCTTTTTTTCCAAAACATTTTTCCTTTGCATCTTTCATCTTCAACCCTCAGCTCGGTGTTTGTATTGGAATAAACATTCAACGATAGCAAAACTGAGGAGGAAAAGTTAGAAAAGAAGATTAAACGTGATAGACACACCAAGTGACGTGTGGTTGATTCTTGACCTGCCCTGGCTCCTGACGCTAGCTCACTGCCTGCTGTTTTGCTGACCTCTTTCTATAGGCTTTGCTGTGGCCTCTGCCGTTTCTTGCTGCAGTCATTTTGATCCCTATTTTATGGAGTGGAAGGTAATCAGTCACTTGGCTGTCAAATTTGATTTCCACTCGGTTGTTTCACTTAGATGCAAGTTGCAATGTGATGGTGGTTTATGTACTGCTTTCTGCAGGCAGATCAAGGCTTTTTTTAAAAAAAACAAGGATGAAGGGGAAATGCACAAAAAGAACAAGAAGCTTTAAAAATTGTATTGCTGTACTTCTAAGTTGTATTAAACACACAACAAAAGGTTTACTTTTTCTTCAAGGAATTGGTTGTCTAGCTCGTTCTAGTGAGGGATGAACTCCACCGTCTACAGCTCAACAGATGGGCTCTGCTGTCTGCTCTTTCTTCATAGCACAGAATCCTTCTTGTGGAATCCTTTTGCTCTTAGACATCATGTGTTTCACCACTTTCTTTTAATAAACTGGATGATAGCGTCTGGCACAGGAAAAGAGTCTAAAGCTCACTCTTCAACTCTACTCACTATGCCCCGTGAGATTTTTTGAGGAACAGCTGAATTAAAAGTGCATTCACTGAAGCAGTGATTGAAGTTATTGATTATCAACTTAATCAGCTAGCTCCTAGAGACTGCAAGAGATCCTCCTTTCTTAATTGTGGTCATGCATCAGGAAGAGTTTTCTTTTTTTGGATCCTTTTGGAGAGTAGTTTTGATTTTTTTCTAACACAGGCAAGACCCTGGGTTTGCACTTGGAAGCCAAATTGTCTTCTTATAAAAGGCAGCTTTTAATAGATTTCTGCTCCCTGCAGTTGATGCCTGTTTGAGGGAATAAAAGTGCTGATTTCCTTTCCATACTAGACTTTACCTTGCAGATTATGGCAGGCATTACTGACCTGGCAGATACTCTTACTTTCCTTGGGATAGTGAAAGGACAAACATTCATAGATGTTCAGCAGAAGTTTAACCTCACAGCTGGAGCTGATGAATTTTTTCCCCTTTAGTATTGTTATTTCCATACTTTTAAAAATCAGGTTTATGTTTGTTTGTTTGTTTTTAATATAGATTGTTTTAATGTTTTCCTGGGGGGGGAAAAAAAAAACCTAAAATAAGGTAAATCCCTAGGCCTTCTCACAGTTTTCAGAGGCTTCTAGATCCTAATGTGGAGACCTTAAGCAACTAGCACTCAAAAGATGGTTTTAGCTTTATTGAAATTAGTGTAAGAGCGGGTACAGAGACTTAGTTTTGGCAGCTCCAACGTATTTTCAAAGTAAACTGTGTATAAAGGAAATGTGCCCTATGTCTAGATGTCTTACAAGAACAAATTAGCTCCTTAGCAAACGTAAATTGTAGGAAAAATATTATGCTCAGAATGTGTTCTCTGTTCCAAATCTGTGGAATAAGTTAAAAATTATCACCTTTTATTTTCCTTGTTGCTGACAAGTACGTTACTGTCACGTACCTAAAGCAATGAGGATCTGCGCTCTTTATAAGAGTTTTTATGCTGCTTATAGTTATGGTCAGATTTCAACAATTCTTGGGTTTTCTGTGATGCTTCTGGAGACTTCTTAAAATAATGGTTCCTAGAAGGTCACTTGGGGTGGGGAGGAGGAAGTATTGCATTTCTTTTCTTAGTATAAGTTTGGGAAGCTCCAAAGCCAACTTTGATTGGAAAGGACAATGATCCCCTGATGTCAAAGAGCTCTTTTATTTTGTCCTTTTTTTTCACTCCAGCTGTCTGTGTTAATTTTTGCTGCTAGTTTGGGTAGGTTGTAAATCCTTGAAGAGTTTTCATAACATCATGTAAGAGGCTGCTGGTTACTACCAGTGCACAGCAACTGCGCTTAGCTGGGTAGAGTGTGAGGTGAGCTCTCAAGCTGCATGGAGTAGAGGTACAAAAAATGGCTTTAGGTGCCCTTGGACTTTCACCTCCTCTTGAGGGTATGGTTGTTTTGTCAGGTAGCGGACCTTATGCTAGGACTTGTCATCGTTTGGCTCAGGTAGTAGTACATGACTAGGTAACTTCAGATTTATCGTTCCTGGGCACAGTCAGCACAGAAGGAAGGAGAGGTATAAATTATGGTGTCCGGACAATAACAAAGGTGATAGACAGACTTGAGAGAAAACAAGGAAAAGAGGGTTTTTTTTGCTTGTCAAGAGTTCTTCCTTAAAACCCTTTGGAAAGCTGCTGCTGGTGCCTCTTTTATCTCCTCTCATTTGCATAGCTCCAGCAGCTTGCTGCTGGCTATGAACCCATCGATTCAGATGATGGATCTAAAACCACCGGCTCTGCAGCTGGTTTATGTGGGCGTTGACATTTTGCTTGGGGGGGGCCCTAGATTACAGTAACATTGAGTGCACGGTGTGGATGCATCGGAAGTCAGCTAAGGCCAAATTGTTTGTGTGGCTGGCCTTCATTTGTGCTAAGTTAGAGCAGAGAGGACAGACATCTACAAGGGCTTTAAAATGTTGGAAGACGCGATGTAAAACGAGAGCTGAAATGTGATGTAGGTGAGTGTAAAGTGATATACACACAGACTGCTCTCGCGCTGTATGCGCAGTGATAAGCTGGGAACGTCTGTTAAAGCTCAGGAGCAAAGTCTTGGGTCTGTGTGTGGTTCAGCGTCACCAGCTCGGTACTCAGGAGCCAAAAAAGCAAATTGCCTGTTGGGAATCAGTAAGAAAGGATGAGAGAACGAGAGACGTCCCATGGTCAGACTGTGGATCTGTGAGTGTTGTGCCTCTTGGATGCTGTATGTAGCTCTGCAGAGGAGTGTGGAGCTACAAGAGTGTGATAGAAGGGCAGCAGAGGCGATCAGAGGCATACAGAGGGACTGGAAGTGCTCAGCAGTGCTTTGCTTTTTTGGTCCTCTCAGAGAGCAGTGAAATACCCAATGTCCTGAATTGTTCTGGCTCTGGACACTGAGAGAATATGAGGGGGGAGGGCTGTATAAATCAAGGGTTTATATCCTGTTAGGTAGAAAAGGAGAAGGGGCCCCCAGTGCCACTTTGTTGTCTCCATCACAGTGTAAATTTTCTGAAAATAGGCTCTGAGTCCCTGGGGATTTGGGATTGATAAAAAATTTACATGTTAGAGGACAGAAACATCATTGAATGCTATCCTGGAGCTTGGTTTTGAGGATTTATTTGAGTTTTTTCCTCTTTCTTATATTGGTGTCTTGAAATACTCAAGCATGGGAAGATGTTTAGTGAAAAATAGAAATTTAAAGGTTCTTTGTGTTACGGGTTCGTAGTTAAAATATTTTAAGTGTGATGTTGAACAACTAGCATAGGTCTGTTGTCATCCAGAGAGTGAGGCAATGCTCAACAGACACTTGACTTGTGCCCTCTAATTTGTTCTTTCTTTTCTGGCTGTTTATGACCGTTATGCCCAAATTTGCAGCGATGCTCTAATGCTCAGTATTGCAGATAACGTGAATTGACACAGGTCACCAAATATATAAAGCGACATGGAAATACAAAATCCCGAGAGGCATTTGTGGCAATGTTTTTGATCTTTGTACCTTTTGCACTCTAAAACAGAAATATTGTGCAGTAGTGCAGCAAGATGAGATTACATGTTCTGGTGAATGAAAAACCTCTTAAGCTTACTATGTGGAAAGTGTTGTGGATAACTTTGGTCAAATGTAAGTAACTTTTTCTTTCCTTTTCCTTCTCTCCTCGCACTGCCCTGTTTCTCTTTCTGGATTTCTGCTGCGCCTGTGTGGACTCGTTGCTGCAATGGTTCCAATTCATTGTCTTACTGGATTCCTTCTGGATGTATCCTATTGACACCAACGCTGGAAATGATGGAAATGTGTTGTTTACAAAGTAGCTGTAAGTATTGCTTTAATACAGGTGTATTACAGCTATTGTGGAAATAGAGGAAGCATCAGGGATTTAGTAGGTGAACTGAAACTGAGCTTAGGGAGCAGCTGGTTGAAAATCAGGAAGGGATAAAAGCTAAAGGGAAGCTATTGTAAGAATTAGAAACATGAGATCTCACCTGGCACAAGGGCAAATAACAGTAGAAGTCAGGGCTTTAACAAAAAAAAAAAAAGTAACTTTAAAAGCTGTTGCAAGAATAGAAGAAACTCAAATCCTGCTTTGTTTTGGTCACTTTAGAAGGAGCAAGTTATGAACAAATGCAAGCATTTAAAAATCAGTATTTTGAAAGCTTCAATTTTAATTGGTATCGAAATCAGAATCTGGCATCCAACTTCAGTTTTTTAAAAGGCTCTTTCCTAAATGTTCACATTCAATACAGCACTAATGCCAAGTGTAACACTCTGTACATCTTTCTGGTTAGTAACATTTATATTTCATTACCTAAAATTGTGGGTGCAAATACAATAGACACTTAAGAGAGGAAACAACCCAAAAGTTGCCATCTCTTCTTGTTCAGCATTTCATACTCGGTGTTCTTAAAGTTCTTAGGAGTAAAACTATTCTAAATATGAAGCTATATATGAAGGAGAAGGAAGAGAAATAAAAATTAAGCAAGAATTCTGTGTGAACGCTTTTTTTTTTTTTTTTTAAGCCAAAGAAGTATTACCTAGATGTAATGAGGGGGTGAGCTGTTTGTGGTTAGCATGACATACGTTAAAAGATATGTAGGCATTAAAAGATGCAGGTGGATGACAAGTAGAACTCTAAGGAGTGTCTGACTGCGATCAGATATTTGACATCTGGAAGGATGAAGAGCAATTGCAGATGCAGAGTAGTTATTAAGGACCCGCACTGTTAAGGAGCTCCTGAATATCTTAAAGAGCACCCACCTGCGTGTCATGTAATCGCTCTGAGGCTCTGCCTTCTAGATTGAAAAGTTTTATCAGTCTTTTGGATTTTTAAATTCCTAGCCAATTTTTTTTTTTAATCTTTTGAAACCCTTCAGATGAGGCTATCACTGTGCCAAAGGCTGAATTGAAACAAAAAGCAGCTTCAAAAAAAGGATTTCTTGAAGACACAAGGCAAACATTCCTACATTTAGAGAATTCCTACATTTGTTGCATTGTGTGTATTTGAACTTGAAACTGTAACACTTGGCTTTAGCTGGTGTCATTAGATGTTCCTCTCTTATCCTGTCCAGTTCAGGAGTTCAACCACGCTGCCTGTCTTGAACTTGAAGAGGAACGGGGGCAGTGTATTATCACTAAATGAGCTGATAGTAATTTGCAGTAGCATTAAATAGTATCTTTTTCAAAGTGGTCCTGCTAAATTAGAACTTCTCAGACTTACTGGAATTTGGCGATGGCTCCATGGTCTTTGTAGTGATATAGCTTTGAGAATAATGGTTTGTTTACCAAATGAAGGAATCAGTTATGTGACTTAAAGCGGAGAATAAACTCATTGAACAGTGCTGTTGGATTGCATAGAAGCTAGTTCTTCTTGCATTCAGTACTTTCAAAGGGCTACTATTTTTATATCCATGCAAGAAATATTTGCTTTAACTAAAAAAAAAAAAAAAACCAGACCCAAAACTCTAGGAGTTAGTACTGTATTCTAAAATGGACAGGAAAAACTTATTAAACTTCCAAATAAGCGTGAGTTAACCACATACCAAACTTAAATTAACTGTGCTGCCTCCCATACAGAGACATTCTGAGGCATTAGTGCTTATAGTAGCCTGTAGAACAGATTATTATTTTTTTTTATTATTTTTTAGAATTCCTCTATGAAGGAAGATAATATTAGGGAAAGGAATTTAATCTTAGAGACAGTGCTTCAGCTCTGTGGATATTCATAACACTCTTAAGCTCTGAAATTAAGGTAGTATCAAATCAAAAAGGGTGATGGTGTTAAGCTAAAAGAGGGGGGATTTAGACTGGATATAAGGAAAAAATTTTTTACACTGAGGGTGTGTTCGTGCGTGTACACTTTGGTACTTGCACAGTCATAACATGGTAATTGTGCTCGTCCAAAATACCATTAACATAGCCAGTCTTTTGGCTATCCAGTCTAAAAACAAATCAATTTTTCTTATTTATTGTTACAGTTCATTCTACTGTCTGGTGTAGACAGCTTAGGTTGTGGAGGGGTTGGGTAGATAGCACCTTTCTGCGGATGTGAAAATGAACATTTAAAAAACTTAAAAAAAAAAAAAAAAATACAAGCTAAGTAAGAAGGTATAAGCTTTTAAACTTTTTTTTTCTTAATATCTCTTGCCTCAGCAACAGAAGAACCTTGAAGGATATGTGGGGTTTGCAAATCTTCCAAATCAAGTTTACCGGAAGTCTGTGAAGAGAGGATTTGAATTCACGCTCATGGTAGTAGGTAAGTTTCTTTGTTTTGAGTGGTGATCATTAGGAGTATATTGATGTAGTTCTTAACATCTGTGGTGATGATGTAAATGTTTTGCATGATCTCATGAGAACATAGAGATTTTCCTCTTCTAGGCTGTTAAATCAGCGTTTGAAAAGAACGCCTTGTCCTATATGCAAGTAGATGAGGAGTAGAATAAAGAATGAGAACCGTACAGTTGATACGGTCTAAGAAAAAAGCTTGGTGTGGATTTAAAGTGTGACTTGCAAATATGAAATCATAGAAGTAATTTGAACTTGGATTTTCAGTTGAATAAAAAGATTGAACTGCTTTGACAGTTAAGTGCAACATGGTAAGCAGGGATCCAGAAGTGAAGTGGGAATCTTCCCTTGCACATAACCAGGCAGCAGAATCCTGTATATCCTGCACTTCTGTGGCCACAAAACTGTGCTACACAATCAAAGCTTTAATTTAAACAAACCTTTCTAGTTTATATGGTTGCAAAGAAAACCAAATGTAAACAGTGTGTTCCCTATGGACTACAGAGAAGAGGAAGCTATAGTGAGTATGGAATAATGCCACGCAGAACGGCTCATTTAGCCTTCAGCTTTGACCCAAATTGTCATCTTTTCTGCTAGGACATCCCATTTACTTCCCCCGCCCCCCCTCTTTAAAGTACTTGTTTGATAGTAAACTGTTATTAAGGTTAGGTACATTTGTGTGTAACTGATACGTATATCCTGGATATGTGGCTCGGTACACTGGTGGTTTGGAAAAAAAAAGTAATCTGTCTTTTTGTTGGTGTCTATCTTTATCTTTTGTAATTTTCCTAGCTTGTTAATGCTTTGATATGTTGTCATCAATACAACGGATATCTTGTGCTTTCATGATGTACGTGTAGTTGTTATGTAATAGTACTGTTGACAGAGTTGGGAATCAAGTTCAAATTGGTGAAAATTCATTCTAGATTGCTTATCATTTTCTTTTGATACAAAGTGGGTTAGAAATTTAAAATTTGGTTGTGTTTTTCTTTTGGAACTTGGTTACAGGTTCCTTTGTCATCTAGCATCCAAGTATGTAATTCATTACTTGGTACAAAACTGTTTAGTCTTAAATAAAATCAGGTTTTTTGCTATGTACAGGAAAAAAGGGAGGAGGAAGGAAGGGGACTGTCTTCATAAAGTATCGCAGGATGGGGTCTAATTTCTACTGCCAAGTTTCATTCTCACAAAAAGCAAGTCAATTGAAGCACAAGTAGGAGACGCAGTGATCTATTAGAATTGGAGACAGTGCGTAAAACTACTTCTGTGTTCTTTTGTTTGCCTGCAGAACAGCCTAGTGAAAGGGCGCTTAAGAGAACTGTAGAAAGTTGTGGCTGTCGAAGAAAAGTTGGTACAAAATTAGATCAAGATGTTGATCAGAAATTTTGTTACTCCTTTTAATATTTTTGTACTTACTACTAAGTTCATTTACATGCAAATTTGTATCATTGTCTGGAAGTTTACTGGGGGAATTGGCAGTAGTTTTCTAAATTAGAAAAGCATCTAATTATCTCATTCCAACCGCTAAGTGTAGAAATCAGATACTTGAAAGTGAGCGTTTAAACAAGATGATGGTTGATCTTTTAGTATTCTACCATCTAGGGAGGGGCAGGGGAGGAGAAATGCGTTTGTTTCCAAGTGATGTGTCTGGTTGTAGTATGCCCTCATAAAATGTGTCTGTTTTAAATACAAAGATGAAATAGTTTGTGTATTGCTGATCACTTTTATCACAGAATCATAGAATGGTTTGGTTTGGAAGGGACCTTAAATATCATCTGGTTCCAACCCCCCTGCCATGGCAGGGACACCTCCCACTAGAGCAGGTTGCTCAAGGTCCCATCCAACTTGGCCTTGAACACATCCAGTGATGGAGCTTCCACAACTTCCTTGGGCAACCTGTGCCAGTGTCTCACCACCCTCGGAGTGAAGAACTTCTTCCTTACTTCTAATCTAAATCTCCCCTCTTCCAGTTTGAAGCCATTACTCCATATCCTGTCACCATAAGCCCTTGTAAAAGCTCCCTCCCCAGCTTTCTTACAGGCCCCCTTCAGATACTGGAAGGCTGCAGTAAGATCTCTCTGGAGCCTTCTCTTCTCCAGGCTGAACAACCCCAACTCTCAGCCTGGCCAACAGGTCCATGTCCTTCTGGTGCTGGGGGCTCCAGAGCTGGCTGCAGTACTCCAGGTGGGATCTCACCAGAGCCGAATAGAGGGGGAGAAACATCGTTGGTTAACATTGCAATGTAAAGTGCAATTAGCTTCTAAGAATTGTGATTATTTATTGCTGCGTTCGTCCTTTTGGATGGTGTACTCTGACTTGGTTTGAGGTCTTGAGCTGACATTATGATACAGTTCTATAGCAGTAAATGGAATTAGCTGTAATCTACTTATTAAAACTTAGAAATTTTAGAATGTAGAGCTAATCTGTGTATGGTCAGTGCTGGCTGAATTTACCTCTCTCAGAGCTAAGATGAAAGATTCTCGTGGTCTTTCTACTGCCAAGAACCATGTGTGCACAGCTGCCTTTTACTGTAGATTTCTTGTGGTTGCTGAACAGGTACAAGGAAGGAATCAAATCATGTTTGGGATCTGCCATCTCTGTATCCAGCTCTTTTCAGGTGTCTGTGAGCCTTGATAGTGCAGCTAATGCACTTGTGTAGATAGTGTTTGCCAGTTGTCCATTTAGTCTGGAATTATCAGTTAAACGTAATAGATGCGTGTAGTGTGATATCTGGCTTTGTCTTGAAATGAGTCATATAAAAAGTCACCACGTCAACAATTTGGTGGGACTTGCCAATACAGTTGTCCAGCTTGTACTGACTGTTGTAGAAACAACAGTTTTCAGTTGAACTGTGTAAGATACTTGTCACTGAGGAATTACTAAGTACTGCACCCAACAGATCCAACATTATTTCCAGTAGGAACTTCTGCAGGGAGGTAGATGAGTTTTACAGAACCTTTTTAGTGTATAAAGCATGATCATACTCCACAAAATGCATTTTCTCCAGGTGACCAAGTTACTGTCATTGCTCTGGAAGATGATGGGTCTGCCCACAGCAGCATGTGGTGGCTTCTCGTGTTCCTGTTGTGCCAGTGAAATTGGAGAGGGGGCTTTTAAGTTTGGACCTGCATAAGGCCAAGTAGTTGTTGAATAGCCTAGAGCATGGCTTGAATAAGTGGCCCAGGGAAGTGGTGGAGTCACCATCCCAGAATGTGTTCAAAAAACATGGTTTAGTGGTCATGATAGTGTTGGGCCAACGTTTGGGCTTGATGATCTTAGAGGTCTTTTCCAACCTTAATGATTCTGTGGTTTCTGGAGCAGGTTCAGGACATATACGCTTCTCAGCTGAGGTCATCTAAGCTGGTTGGGGCCTTGCTTTGGAAGTGGCTCCATTTCAGCCATGTCCTGTAACTTGCTCTTTGAGTCAGGACTCAGTAAGATTATTTGAGGCTTCTAATGCTGGTAAAGTCTTTTCTGTAAATATTATTGCTAATTTCCAGGTGTTCTGGTGTTTACATTAAATGTAACTAAAAGGTGAAGTGTTTATCAACTACACACATATAAATACAAAATGTTGATGTTAAAGTATCCTTTTGATGCTTAGAGTTTTAAGAATCATTGAGAAGTTAACCTTAATAGGACCTGGGGTTACTCTATAATATTTAGCCATAATAAACATTTCAATATTTCTGTCTCCTGAACCGTATTTACATTTTCTCTAAGTTTTATTGTTTCTTTTGGTAGTTTGTTTCTAAACTTCCAAAAGACGACATTTAAACAGTGCTTTAAAGCAACTAATTCTACATCTGAAATATTAAAGCTCACCAGTGGAAAAAATACCAAGTTTGCCTCCATAGGAAGCTTCCTTCATCATCTTGTGTAAGCTCTTCAAGTACAGGATAGTTGTTGAAACACTTGAGAACCCGACATAAATATTTGGTCTGTTTGAAATCCCAAATGTATTGTCTGTATTTCTCTCCTGTGTAGGTTTTTGGGAGGAAAGTACAGGCTTAAGAAAAGAAAACTTCCAGAAGCTACTGCTTAGTAGCTCACAGTTAAAGTCCTAATTGTGAAATTGTAGTTGTGTCTGTTTATTAATGTAATTACACTTGCTTAAGTAGCGGGCGTGTGCTTTTCTTTCTGTTCTAGTGTAATGAGGTGTAGAACAATCAGAGTTGCTTTTCAGTGTGTCTTTTCTTTAAACACTGAATCAGGAAATCCCTCTTTTGTTGTTATTGTATTGAAATTACGCTGGGAACTTGTGATTTGAAGCAACACCCCAAGTAGATGCAAAGGCACAATTTTAAATTCTTTTCTCCTACAGATTTTATGTACTTAATGATTATTTGGGATGCCTTTTCCTAGTACTATATACTTTGTGTTCAGGCTTCATGAGACTTTAATTAGAGATTGGACTCTTAAATTTAATTTAAAAAAAAAAAAAAAGTAATCTGATTTGCCAAGTGCAGAACACTTGCAGCCAAGTGACTTTCTAGAGGATCATTCCACATAGTTCCCATTTCTCAAACTGTTTGGTAGCTTTTCAACCTCCTTTTTGGTAGCTGTTTGAAACCTCTACTGTAGTAAATTGTCTGTTTTGTTTTCTAATTGTTACTTTAGCCTTGTCGATCACCTGGAGATTACAACTTCAAGGCGAATGTCATGCAATATTGTCTGTGTGTTTCACTGCTAATTATATGCACACTCAAATGTTTTGGTTTAAACATGGCTTTTTGGCAGGGACACAAAGGACAGGGCTGTATTTTGCAAGACTTGAAGTTACATTAAAGAAAAAGCACTCTCTGATTTGAAAACACTTTATCATTCACTGACTGGTTTTATTGTTCACTTGGACTGGTTTAATACTGGTATCTTCCGGTGATGGATCCTGTTCTGATTAGAATTACCCCTTTCATTTGTTCCCTTTCTCGGGTAGTTTATTTATCGAGCCAAGCAGTGGTGCCAGGAGCCTCAGATGCTCACAGCTACTTGTTCTTTGCGAGTCTAATATCCTCCCCCGCAATTTTAAAGCCAGGAACAAAATCATGAAGCATATGGCAGGAGAAGAAGAAGAAGTGATAAAAATTAGTGGATGGGCAGTACAATTTAGTAGAAAGCATTTTGGGATGTTCCCTCTTCTCGTTGACCTGCTGTGATTTCAAACCTTCTTAAGGTTTTTGTGGTGTCCCTGCTACCACAGTAGCTGGGGATGTGTTTGGCCATTGGTGTGACTTTCATGTTTGGCTTCTTAGGATCAGTGAAGTATCATCGCTGAGTATTCGTTGCCTAACTTTGCTGTCACTTTTGTTGTAATTGCCCCAACACTGGAGGTGTTCAAGACCAGGTTGGATGCTGCTTTGAGCAACCTGCTCTAGTGGGAGGTGTCCCTGCCCTGGC
>JAVSBS010011695.1:0-11560 GCA_033124195.1 Coracias cyanogaster | reverse complement strand
TCTATTTTCCCTTATCACATCCCCCGTTTTCCTTCCCCCCCCCCCCCAATAACATCTTTAGTGTGGTCAATGTTAAATATGGCAGATCTCGGAAAAATGCTTCTTCTCCAGCTCTCTGCTGGAATTCATTACTCGCCCCACTCTTCGCACCGCGCCGCGTCTGCGGGGCCTGGCGCGTCCCGCTGCCCGGAGCCCCGCGGAACCTCCGCCCCCGAGCCGCGGAGCCGGCGCTATGGCAACGCGGGGACCGCTGCGCTCCCGCGGAACGTCGGCGCGGAGGAGCAGCGATGCCGGCGGCGGGGCGGCCCGCGGGGGGCCCCGCAGGTGCGAGGGCTCAGCGCCGGGAGAAGCGCACCCCGCGCAGCTCCGCGCTGCACGGCGCAACCCCCGCCCCCGGGCTGAGCGGCGGCGTCCCCTCGGCGGGGAGGAGGTCAGCTTTCCCCGCCGGACAGCCTGCCCTCGCCTGCCTGCCAGGCAGAAGGTGGGGCTTGGGGTCCAGTTCTTCTCACTCTTTCCCCCGCCTTCCCTCTTTATTCATCTCTTTCTCCTTTTTTTTTTTGTGGACTTTTTCCTTCTTGTACTCGAATTGTCTGGAGTGGGATCCAGAGGAGGGATCCCTTTTGGTGAAGACACTCGTGTGCTGCTGGCTGGGACACATGCTGCGTGTGTCCCCTTTGTATGGTCCTGGTTGGGCCATACGCGCTTAGGCTGCAGTTTATTGCAGGATTTGCCTTTTGTGTGTGCAGCCAGTGCCGAAATGGAAAAGCCTTACAAAAGGTAGCACTAGAGCTGACGTTTCAGGCCTGCTCTGGGTTTTAAATAAACTGTAAGCCGAGGAAATGATCGCTCCAGGTTAAATGGTCCTACCCTGTCCATTGTTGCGTTATTTGGGTTCTTCTGTTTTGTTCTTGTGACAATTCTTTTTAAGAAGCTGCAGGAGGAAATCTCATTTGTTAATTTCACCCGTGTTCTGCATATGGCTGGGGTTATGTTTAGACTTTTTCTCTGTAGGTTAGACACATGAAGTGAACAGAATGGGCCCAATCCTGCCAGTCCCTTCTTGAGTGAGTAAAAGTAGATCTGACTCATGGTCAGAAACCTGCAACTGTCAGGGCCTCCTTTTGTTCTGAAATCTGATAAAATGGCTTTACCTGTTCTGGCACCTACAGGGCAACCCAAAACAAAGGTTGTCACCTAGCGCATATAATTCTGGTTTGCTAAAAGCACGCTGTACGTTTTTTGGATGAAGCCTTTAACAAAGCTGTAACTTTCTTCTTTGTTTAAATGTGTGTTAGGGAAGAATGATATCTTTTAGTTTAAACGTTTTGCAGTGCCAACACAAGCACAAACTGAAACAAATATTTTAGATAGATCCAGGCAAAATACAATCCCGCAAACAAGGCAAACGATACCATCCAAAAGTCCTATTAACTAAAGCTCAGTGTAGAGGTGTACATTTTACAAATACGTGCCCAGAAACTTAGACTGTTAAATTCTGTCAATAGCTCCATCACCCCTGAAATTATTGCTCACCTATATCCAAAGTGACCCCAAATTGTCAGACAGAAAGCCTACCAGTTGTAAATCCACACGGGGCTACGACAGAATCACAATTTATTATAAAGCAGAAATGTTACTGAAGGCAAAATTAGTGCTTATTCCCAAGTCCACACCTGGAAGGAGCACACTTCCCAGAAATAAAGATTTTAGAGAGGATTGTTTAACATTTCATGTGAGGTAGCATGATCATATTAGGTAGATTATATTTATTCTGAATTCTTGTTAACCCACTATGAATGTTTTTGAATAAAAAAGTTTTAAAATAAAAGGGACTACCAAAATTCAACAGCACTTTAAAAAATAAAATACACACTTATGTTGCATACTTCATGTGTGACAGTACATTACAGAATAGTCAAGATAGAGACAAAGATTTCTCGTCTTTCTTCAAAGTGATATAGCTTGGAATAGTATTCTTGCTTCCCTCTGAAGTGATTTTAATGAGTGCAGAAATATTTTTAATATAATTTAAAAGAGGAAATTAAGGACTATTATAAAACTAAATTTATAAGTGTACTTTAATATTTTGAAAGACAAATATGGAATACGTGTATTTTGAGGGATATCTTGTATAGAACCTGGAAAAAGATTACTTTAAACAGGTATGTGTGTACATTCCTTCAGATGTGCACACTGTAGCTAGAGTCATAGGATTTTTGATCGTTTAGTCTACTTATTTTTAACCAAATATGATTGTAATGTAAGATATGCATAAAAAAATTCAAAGAGCATCTGAAATTTATTAATAAAAATCAAATAAATAAAAAATATAAAATGCTATTGATTATGAAGAAGTGTTTATAAAACACCTAATTCTAAAAAGGTGATCACATTATTTTTTAATATTTACTTCCCAAATAAACTCCTGAATCTAAAAAGATTCTAACTTGCATACACAATGTGAACAACTTCCCGATTTCAGGTAATTTCTGGTGTCAGTAACAATAATGAACAAAAGAAATGTGTTCCAGTCTTTTGTCCTTAAAGTTCTTTAAAATTATCTTTTCACAGAGACTTCCTTAGGAATTAGAAGTACCCTAGGAATCAGTTTTTTCCACCAAATAATTACTTTAGAATGGAATATATGTGCCATTTTCCCTTTTTTTCAGCAGGTAGTTGTGAGTATTAATTGATAACATTGGATTTGGATTTTCTTTTACTAGGACACCTTGATAAATTATTAAATCACACCTGATCCAGTTAATAATGAAGTTAACTACCTGCAGGTAAAATGCTGGTTTCTGTGTAAGATTTATACTTTAGCCCTGTAGACTCTTCATATCCTTGTTCCACATCTCTTTTGTGAGCATAACATCATTCAAACTTTTATTTTGGGACTATAGTAATAAGTAAAACATACTGTGCAAACACACAGGAACAACTCATCTGTCCCTTTTTTACACAAAAATATTTGTGTGCAGCTATACATTTAGAAGCATATGGAGGTCTGCTCAGTTTTGGGGTTTGGCATAGTAATTAAGGTAGCAAGGTTCAGGTACAGTTTAATGCTGAACTTTCAAAAGTTAACATTAGAGTTCCTGGTTCATCTACAACGGGATGGATATTGTGTTTCTGGAGTTCATTCTTGACCTTACCTGAGTAAGTACTTTAAGTTAAAGTATGAGATGCACCTAGAGGGGTAATACATTGAGTTTAATAGGAAGACAGTTAATAACCTTTTTTCATCCTCATGCACTATCAATCATGGCTGTCACCAGCCTGCTGAATCAAAGCAAAAGTGTTCTTCACAGATGACTGATTAGAAACGCAAAATCACAAGATCCATCTTCATGGTCACTTTTATTATAGTCATTTTTAAACTGACAGCAACCTGCTCAGTTTCAGCAGAGTGGGCATCACAAATAGTGTCACTCAGTGCAGCTAAGCATGAGAAGATGTTGGCTGGATTATACTTAAAAATAATTAGGCCCAAAGCCTTTTGTGGAAGCAAGAAAAAGGATTTTCTCATCTTTTCAACACCAGCAGTAGCCTACATTTTTACAGTAGGTTACTATTGGAAAATATTTTCATTTTTCCACTTCTAGTGAATTAATCAATTTTAGGTAGCCCTTGGATACTTTTTAAAAACAATACCTTCACTGGTAATATGACTGGTCAGTTTTGATAGTACCACTCTTAAGCATAGGCTTAACACTGTATACTGATGTTCGTGGAGTGAAAGTGATGATCTGAAGGTTTACAGCCTTCTGAGGAATACTGCAGAAGCTAATTACCCTGCTAACTAGATGTGTTTCAATAACATTGTCTCCCATTCAAATAATCTACTGAACTGTTCAACAGCTTAAGGTTATTTATAAACTAAATAGGCTTCAGCAAATTTAAAATCAAAATGTTATAGTCAAGAAGGAGAGAGGGAATACTGACACTACAAGTTGTGTTCTGTTCTGGTATGTTACTGAAACACAGTGAAATCTAATATAAGAAAATGTATTCAGTAATGTTGAAAAATGAAAGGTTTGGGGTTTTTTTAGAAATGTGGTAAATATTGAATTTTCATTGTGACTTACAGTGTTTAAGCTTTGTACATACCAAGATAAATTGCATAAATTGCTATTGGCTCCAAAGGGTGTTTTTCCTGTGTGAAAGCTGTAGGATTGGTTCCTTAATATAAATAAAAGCCTTTCACTCTACTTAATGCTGCTTAACATGGATAGAAAATAATAGATTCTGATTTGGAATTTTGATTCAAGGACTGATGGAGTGAGAAGACAGCCAAGACTAATTTTTAAATTAGGTGGAAGCTAAATAGGCCTCCCTCAAAACTCTTTAAATCTTCTCCCCTTTTTAAAATTTAAATTCCACTTCATCTTGTGAACACAAAATAACATATTACACCAGCTGAGCATTACTTTAGAATTATCTTTAGAATTCCAGTGAAATGGTGCAGCTGGTTTGCCACTTAAACACTAAACCCCAAAAGGTAGTCTTATTAGTAAGCCTGATTTGTGAGGCTGTGATTCCTTTAATATGGCTCAATGGACTTGAAGCATTGTATATCTAAAACTTTCCTTTGAAACACACTTGCTAGCTGCGACTGACTGCAATGGCCTGCAGTATTGGACCTTTCTTGCAAAACCCCTTGTAATGCCCCTTTCTGTCTTCCTCTCTCAAACTGGAGGGAAGGACTTTGGCCAAGTAGGGCTCTTCCAAAAGACAATGCTGTTTATTTCCACTCTCAGACCTTACTCTCATTTTTCTCAACCATGCAAACAAATTCTCTCATAGACACATACACACAAAAAACATACAGGTTTTAAAAACTGTACAACATGCACTGGCACATAACCTCTGGTTCCTGGATAGTTATGCTGACGTATTTACCCCAAACTACTTATGCCAGAAGAATATCTTTAATTAAAGTATTTTTAATAGCTTTATAATATTTCCATGTACTGCGTAAACAACCGTGAGACCAAAGAAGGAAAGTGGGAAGCAAAGTAGGCAGTTTTATATCTAATTGAGATTCACATGCTCTGTAACAGTTTGATCTTTTTTTCCCCCAGTTAATGCTTATCTTAAGGATATAAACAGCAATTGATAATACGGTCTCCATGTTTGTTAAAGTGATTTTAACATGCATTTCTCTTTTCTGATGGAAAATTGATACACTAATGCTGACTGACATCTGTCTAAAAATGAAAGAGGCTAAGTATTTCTGAATTTAAATTTATGAGCAATAATCAAAAGCTAATCAAGCAGAGAAACTAACAATGTCTACCGATAAATAGCACCATCATATTTTAATAATGATGCTTTTGGGGGAAAGATAATGTCATTTAATTAATATTTTTCCCCATTAGGTATTTTTAATAGTATATTATCAACATAAATAGCTAAGGAAACATTACTGTAAATGTACTCATGCACCTTTTTGTATATTAAGGACCTATTTTAAAGAAATCCTGAGATCTGAAAGTATAAGTATCTGCACTGAGGAAATGAAAGAATACATTTGTTTGGGCTACAAATATTTTCGCATAGAAAAATTGCCCTTTCCCCTAAATATTAAATAGTACTAATCTACTACCTACATTTTTTTTCAAGTCCAGTTACCCTTTTGAGACAGTATGGAAAAGGTGATCAGTATAGCCTAACTTAAGCACGTAGTAAATACATGTATCTCTGTTAGTGAGCATAAATAGGATGAGCAGGGGCAAGAAATGTTGTGAGTTTTTTTTCCTGTCACAATGAATGAAGACACCGGTAATAATCATTTTTAATTCCTTAAGAAATCAGTTATGTCAATCTGACTTTGTAAACTTTTGGAATGCATATGTTCTTTTACTGCACATGCTGTATCTTCCCCAAAATACTATACTGCTCATTGTGTGCTTATTTACTACATTGCTATGCTTGCTTATCCACAATATTTACTACATATTACTATGTAACACAGAGGTAACTTTAAAAGACTAGGATTTTTATAAATAAATGTTGAATTAACTATATTTCCAATACAATTCTATCCATCCTTATAAGACATGACTGAAGTGCTAAGATACTATGAGTTCATACTATCTTTTTACAGGAAATGTTACAGTAGAACTACTAGAACATATTTAAGCAACGAATCCATATAAACATTTTGTAAGATTTCCCAAGATGTAATTTATGTAACAAATAAGTAAAATAATTCACATCTACTTTAGTAATTACTAATGTTATTGGAAGAGAATAATAGTTAATGGGAAGGTACATGCATAGAGGACAGCAGCTGAAGGACAGAATAGCTTTTATTTTAAATAAGTAGATCTACCTGAATAAGTAGACCAGTGTCTGGAAAATTTATCTTTCCAAGTGCAGTTATCCTAAACATATTTAGACCCGTGGAAAATAGCCCTCAAATCCTTCAACAGCAAACAGAGCAGCAGACACAAACACTAGGAATTCCCATACCACACCTGCCTTTCTGCTGCCTGAATATGCAGCTATTTCCATCCCCACTGCACTTTTTTTCTCTTTGGTTTCTGAAATGTTCCTTGTACAAGCTTAGAGAAGGGAAAAAGCTTTTCTATGAGCATCAAGTTGTGATAAATGTGTGTATGTGAATGAGAGAGAGAGAGACAGTGTGTGTGTGTGCATACAAAGATGGATTAGGAAGGCTAGACTGGTCATCTTTCCGCATCTCTCTCGTACCTGGAGTTCAGAAACTCAGCTACCACTAACTGAGCTTTTAAGGAAAATGCTTCTATTTTTATATTCAAATTACCAGCATTTAGAAAAAAACCTATTGCCCAATATCAATATCCCAGCAGCTAACTAGTTACATAATTTTTACCTTCTTGCAAAAGCATTTAGATGTGTATCAGAAAGTCCGGACGACTGTTTATCAAGACTTAAAAATGATTCCACATTTTTCCTTTTGGATTTTCTAAAATACTGATCATGTATTATAAATAAAGAATTTATGTTCTGTTGTCTCTTTTTGTTTTCTTGTCTTTATACTCCCAGATCTCTTTTTTTTTTTTGCCCCCTGCCAAAGATAATAGACATGAATCCTTGCAGGCTGCATATGCATTTTTGCTTATAAGAGCAACACGTTATAGTAAATATGTAAACATTTTTTTGCCAAATACAGCAAAGCCAAGCATTTGTCTTGCAAAAAGATGAGGAATAATGCCTATTTTTATCCAGCTGTCAAAGGATGCACATGGAAATTGCGGTATAAACATAATGGATATGCTAAAACATGTGAGTCTAATACAGACTGAAAACAACAGAAAAGCTATCTTATTTCTCAAGTAACAGATTCAGGGATAAGCACATTTACTTTTTTTTTCCTTCTTTCTTTTAGATCATAGTCTGGTAAGCTAAAAGAAAAAAAACTTTTTTTGCATAAATGTCCAGTTCGGGTTTTAGAGCTCTGCTGTGGAACGCAAAAGGGGTAAAAAAAATTCCCCAAATTTCCTTGTCCTTATGATAAAAGAATAGTACAGTAGGGCTTAAAAAAAAAAATCTTTCTTTGTAGTTTTTATTCTAACTTGGCTGTATTTAGGCTCTGTTCTCATCTTCATAAAGTAAGTTCTCCTTCTTTGTAAGATATTCTCCCATAGCGCATCTTAGTTTAATTCATTTTTAGCAAAAGAAACACCCAGGTTCAATCTGGAGACCTCCTTCCAACATAATTTAGCTAGACCTTTTCTTAGTAAAGGTTTTCTGGTTTTCATTTTCACTTCATATTCTCAAATAAAAGATCCTTTGTTGTCTACCATTTGATTGGACTTAATGAAAAACACTCCATTTTAACTTAACAGTATTTCCCTTTGAATTTATTGTATTTAAGGACACTGTCAAAAATCAAGCATTTAATCTCAGGTTTTTATACTTAAAATTATATTACTATCATATGGCTCAATGAGGTGATGCAAAAAGTATATTGAATAGATTTCAAAAAGAATAGTGAAAAACTAGCCTCATTTTAATATGAAACTAAATACTATGGCTAATGTGCAGATTGGGTATGGTAGTTGACTTTAAAGACTAACATGTGACAGGGTGCCAACAGCTGAATTGTGCAGTATTGACTAAATGAGGTTCACTGATTTGTATTGAGGCTAATATCTTCTTTAAACAATTCCGTGTAAATTGTGCGTATAAAGTCATTGGAAGCTATTTCTCAGGACAGCCTCACTGGCTAGCTACCTGCTGGAGTGAGGAAGATAATCAATAGAAAGAAATAGAGCTGAGCATGAGACTAGGAAGCTTCAGAGCAGTTAGTGCTGATAAAAGTAGCTGATGTCAATATTTGGGAATAACACAGCTCTAGGATAACAGACAAAAGAGAAGTGCATACGTTGTAAAGTGTTCAAACAGGGGCAGAATTAATGCATAAGTGGCAGATGTTGCCCTAGGCTGCGAAAGACATTATTTATTCCAGGTATTGTTAAATTCCTCGTGAAACACCACTGCTCAATATAGTATATTAAAATTGTATTTAGCAATGACAGAGTTAGAATACTTTTTACATGAGTAGAAATTCTCAGATATAAAGAATCTGATGCACTCTATTCATACAGAACATTTTCCATGTCTCCTTGACCTTGTAAGAATGAGCCTCTGTCAGAAATGAATACTGCAAAAAGAGTGCTCAGTGCTCTCTAATTAAATGAATATTTAGAACAAATATTTAAAACACTAAGAAACCCAAACCAGAGCAGCATAGTTTGGCAGAAATAAATTCTTTACTTGTAAAGATGCAGGAATTCTTGAGTTCATCCTCTTCCCCTCCTTTTTGGTGTTTAAAGATTATGGAAACAAAAAAATTCCCAATGCTCATTCAGAATTATAATATGGTGAATGCATTTAGCCATTGTGTCCTTATTGGTGGTGAAGTATTGGTATATTTTTACTAATTTAATAGCGGAAATCAGTTTTCTCTTGCTGTCAGGCGATGAATTTTTGTTCTTCCATGCTGATCTTTCTGTTGATGTATTATGACATAGTCTGTCAACATGAACAGATATGTGAAAGGGAGATTGTGTGACTGAGACATGCAACCTGAATATGGCTCCTCTTGAATTTTAAGCATATTATCATATTTGGATACAGTCTGTAGAAATGTAGGATTTTTTGTTTCTCTAAATAAAGTTATTATTTTGATGTAATTTAAGCAAAAGCAAAACAGGTGGACTATGACAAGGTCCTAAAAGCAGAATGAATGAGGTAACGCCAAAACATAGGCAGGAGAACATAAAAAGCTTTCGTGTCTAAGTTAATAGCCCCTTAAAAACAGCATTTGCAAAGTGCAAAAGTCTTTGTGTAAGAAGAACCAATCCAGGCTTATCTGACTATTAAATATGGTGATTTTTTTTTTTTTTTAAATTAAATAATTCCACAAGCTTTACATGGTTTTGTTGTCACAGATGTTTTTATTGTTTGGTGTTAGATATCTGGATTACATCAAGTAGGTGATTACTATGTCAGCTAAAAAGGTCACGTTCCATACTTTTTATTTCAAACCATCATAAAGGAACCATTTTATAATGACACACATGCCTATACTCTAGATCCCTCCATACTAATTTTTTAGGCTTCTATCTGACATATGGCTTAACAAGAAAGAATTTCATCTTTTGGTAGTTAATACATTGTCGATATTAATGCATAAGAGAAATACTTCTGAACTGAAATAATTACCTTTTCCACAGTAAATTTCTTACAAAAATATCATATTTAATCACTAAATACACAATTTATAGCACTAAAAGTTGTTGTTATTATTAGAGTTATATGCCTTAAAAGCCTTCTTATATATATATATTTTTTTTTCAGGTTGCTGTTCTTTACCATCTTTCCTTCTTAAAATTACAGGAATATATAAGATTTCAGTTCAATAATTTTCTCTAAAGAAATCTTAATTTCAAATAAAGCATGCATTTTGATTTGGGACATAGTCAAAATATCTTTAGAGATATGTACATCAACCAATTTGTTAATCTTGTGCCACTTTTAGCATTTGTCATACATATAGACCAGGAAATTGGCTCCATCTCATTCTAGCTCTGTGTTGAATTAAAAACCGCTACTGCAAAGAAGAGCATGATGTGGGGAAAGAATAAATTTAGTTCTTTCTTTAGTAATGCACATATATTTCCATACATTTCACATCCTAAGGGAGCCTGTGAATGCATTCAATAAATACAAAACTGAAATTCCAGGAAAAGGGAATTTTTGTATTATAAATTTCACGTAGTGCTTTATTCTTAAAGGATCTGAAATTATAAAAGTCATTATGTTTTTTTTTCCTTCATAAAATACAGTATATAGAAAAAAATGAAGGCATTGAATTTTAGGGTCATGGGTATTTCTGGGAGTATTAGGTGATTTATAACAAAAAGAATATATTCAACAATGGCATTTGGAAATTAAGAAAATATAAGCTATGTCCAGCCAAAATGTTTCTACCTTACATATCCTAAAATCAAAATCATGTATGTAAGCATTTATATGGAACAATTACCTATCTTCACCTTCTATACTAAGGTCAGTGAAAAGATCAGTTTATGGATAAAGGGCAATAATAAAGCGGTAGCCTTTAAATGTGATTAGTTGGTGTCTATTAAAGATGTATTAAGATGAAATATATACTGCAGGTGATGGAAATTACTAACTCCTCCTAGGATGATAGACTTGCTATATGTGAATTTCACTATACCTTTAAAATATTTGTGAATTTGACTGCACTCTGAGGAGACAGAGCAATGGGGTAGATTTATGAGGATCTGATAGAAACAGGGCTAAGAAAGATTATGGCATACTTGTTTAGAAAAACTGAGAACTGAAGGTTCCTGATTTACACTGACATATATCTGAATGAAACTATATTTTGCAAATTGCCTAGAGGAGCTATCTTTTATTAAGCATTTGATGGGTATAGAATGTACATATCTATTCTGAAACAGTCTAGGAATACTGATGCAATATTTGCAAGTACAATTTAAAGATTTTTAGATTTTCTTAAATTCATTTTTATGGTCACCTCACCCAACTCTGTTCTGAAAGCTCGTGCCTCCTCAACAAGTCATATGGTTAGAAAAGTCTTGTTGCATTATTTTGAATCCTTGGGATAGTGATATGCTAACTTGCTTGCTGCATTGCAGAACTAGGAGACATCAAACTGTAGTTTAGGCTCTTTTTACCTTTTTCAACACATTACCAAAATATTTGACACATTCTACATCTTAACAGTTAGAAAAGGGAAAGTGTGTGTTATAATTCTCAGCTTTCACAATTAATGACTTTCCAAAGGCTTTCAACTTTGATAATATGTTGCAATGCTATTTCATGAATTTATTTTCAAGGTAGACATGGAGTAGCAGATAAGGCATGCAGGTTTAGCAAGCACTGTAAGATTTCTTGCAAAGAAAGCCTCGAAGTTTGGTAAGTTGCCTACTCAGATCAGCTTTGCTTGTTTTATTCCAACTGATACAAGGTAGTTGACTTGTCAGGGGGACGGGGGGGGGGGGGGGGGGGGTAATGG
>JAVSBS010011694.1:0-10024 GCA_033124195.1 Coracias cyanogaster | reverse complement strand
TTTTTCTTCTTCTTTCTGACAAGTTAATTAATTAGATAATAAATTACACAGTCCAACAGAGAGACTGTTGTTGACTTGTTTTTCCCATCTGAAATGATGCTGGTCTTGGCCAACTCGAAGTTTTTAGGGGGCTGTAAAATCAGAGAAATGAGGGATGGAGGAAATGTCTTGTTTCTCAAGAGCTGTCCGTGCCAGGTACAGCCTGGATCGTACGTGAGATGGATGTATCTGAATGGCCCTGAGCGGCACCTTCCCATCTCCTTAAATTAGACCGGTCTTATTTTGCAGTCCACCGACTAAGTAAATGGATAGATAATGTAATTTGTCATCTATGGGGACATTCTGAGTAGACAAGAGATGTTGTCATCGGGGTGCCTGCCTGGTGCTCTCACAACCTTCAAAACCCCGGACTGTTCCCGGGGGGGGACCCTTCCCTGCCAGCGCTGCCTGTGCAGCTACAAACACCACAGGGTAAATCCTTAAACTCTCTTACTTCAGCTCTAAAAGATGTCTCCATTGCTCCCAAGTGCCGAATGGTGCAGCTCAGATCTTGCCACCCAAGGCCGTTTCCAGCCAGCGGCTCAGGGCGGCAGCACGTCGGGGCTCCACGCTCCCATCTCAGTTGCTTGCGAGCCAGAAGCCGCTAAGATAAACACAACCGATTTCATTTCGCTTGTATTTCAAAGGGCATTTCGGTCAGAAAAGAGGAGCAAGGCCGCACCTAACTTTCAGGAGACAGCGGCTAAGTAAACATCTGGACACTAATGTAAACTCCTGAGGTCCACGGTGGAGGTCGAGCGGGGCGCGGGGCCAAGTGCCAGCAGCGTATGTGCCGGGCTGCACAGCCTCGGCGCTCGCTCGCCTGGCTCCTACCAGCCCGGCAGCCCCAAACCTTGTCCTCGTCGTACGTGATGTTTCCCTTAAGTGGTGCCGAGCTGTTTAGTCTTTCGCTGTAACTTCCTTTGTTTAATATGCTTTAAAATAGCCGAGTGCTGCACAAAGAGAGGCTTGTTCGCTTGTGCAGCAGCCAGCGAAACAAAGAGACTTCCACGTCTCCTGTTTTTACAAGCCGGGATGAATCACTGAGCTCCGCACGCGGTTCCCCTGCCGCACGCCGGTATTCCCCTCGCCCGGGGACTCACGTTACGGAAACGGGGATCTGCGACCGAGCACCGGAGCAGCCCCTGGCACTGCTCCACAGCGGTCCCTGCAGAGCTGGTCCCTGCAGAGCCCTAACGCACGTCGTGGAGGGTTTGACGTCGGTGGTTAACTGTTCCTTAGACGTAGAGCTGCTGTCTGCAGAGCGGGACACTAGACCGTCGTTATGCTCGATGGGAACTGCGGTAGGAGCTGTTTCTGTCTGAGGTTGGGAATATTCACTCTGTCTTTCTTTTATCTGATGGCTTTTCATGCATGCGGAGGATGTCCTTGTTCCAGAGGACAGGGCGCCGCTTTTCTTAAGGCGAAGCTACGCGTGATGCAGGAGATGGGTTTTGTAAGCGATGCTCGAGAGTGGTGAATGTGAGGTTGCAGTGAAACCTGCTGGGTGAGGAAGGAGGACGGTGGCTCTGCCCCTCGCTGTGAAACCCCCCCAAAGCTCCTCATGGACGTTCAAGACTTGGGGGGCTGGGCCCAAGTCAACTCCTGTGTGTCAGTTCTCATCCCTGTCATAAATGGACTTCTAGGGTAGCTGTCTCCATACCCATCCTATTCCTCCTCCCATGCTCTTTGTCTTCTAAAATAAATCATTCCGATTAGATCAAATATGTCATAAGAGCCAGGTGGAATAGTGGGGCCATACGTGGGCTTATTTAACAATCTAATATTTTGGTCTTGCGAGCCCTCTGGGTTGTCAGCTTCCAGATACCTTAAAGTGATTCAAATATTTTTAAAATGAAATATGGGAAAGCTGCACCGTTGTCTGTGAAAAGCAGTGATGCAGTGTTAGGAGCCGATGTAACCGTTTGAGATGCCTCCTGGAGCAAAGTGACTCCACGTGGTGGATGCTTCCTCATCTTCTGGGACTGTTGTGGTAAACGGGTGGGAAAAGCCCCCACGAGGGAGATCCCACGGCCACACACCGTAAGCGCTGCTGGCACACGTCTAGGTAGCCACGGCAGAGATGAAGACTTTGGGGTTGGATTTTAGTTCAAATCCACCTTCCTAGGAGCCTTTCTGGGGAGCTGCCATCCTCCAGGACACAACAGAGCCCAGGACCTTCTAGCGTGCGCTTTTAGATATTTCTGCTTGTACTAGGATGTGTGATGGGTTTTAAAGTTCTGCATTCTCAGACTTTTACGTTATAGCACATTAGGGTGGGGCTTAAATAAATAATAGCTCAAAGGCAGGTTCAAAATGAATCATGATTTGAGGGCAGGACTGGAGAGTGACTAACTGTTCAGAGCAGTGACCTCGCTGGAAGTGAAGTGAGGATATTGGAGATGCATGAAACCTCAGAGGCGAAGCATCACTTAGGATGAGGGGGAGCTGTGAAGGATTTCCAAGTAGGATTTAGTCCTGGGAGCAGTCCTAATCCCGACCCTGGTTTTGGGGACCGGGCCAGTTTCCACAGCCTGACTCTGAGCTCCTGGTTTCTCGCCCAGTTGCAGAGCAGCTGCTTTCAGTGGGGCAGCCGGCGATCAAAATATCGGCACTAAGCACACCGTGATTGAAAGGCGTTGCGCTATCAAGGCGAGAACGTGGTGTGGGAGATGTACGGGTCTGGAGGCTCACCCCTTGGAGCTCTTGGAGGGAGAGATTCCTCTGATTAAAGCCTTTACTCGCTGTTTAAACGAACGAGCAGTGCCTCACCTTGCTGCTGGTTTAGCACAGCTGGGCAAGCACTACGTAAAAACTATGCTGCGAATCATTTGCCTATCTCTATGTGAGAAGGATTTTTCATTTAGATTCATTTACATTAATTAGTGCCTTCCGTGTGGTTTTGGTGCTTGCCTTGGGCTCATTTTCATTTTGGCACGGCCAACTGCCCTGTTTTCTCGGGGGGATGCTGTATTGTAGAGCTACACTGGCTTCTCCCCAGGACTTGCTCTTTATCCCGTGTTTTCTGAAGGAAACAGAGTTCTGTCGATTAAAAGTTGACGGAGTTTTTCTCATCCTTGGCATCTTGGAAAAAGCCAGCTCAGAGCATAGAGTTGTTTGAGTTTTCCAAAGCCTGCTCTCCTACTCAGGTAAAACCCCAGCTGGATTTGCCTAAATGATGACTGCAGAGCCTGACTCAAATTTAAATTAAATTTAAATTGCTGCTTTATACGATTAACAAAATCCCGTGTTTAATTGCATTGCGCTCTTGTTAAATGACAAATGCTCTTCCCTCTCAGTTGTTTGGGGTTTGTTTTTTTTTTTCGCCAAAGATTGAGAAAATAATCCAGGCGTATTTCATCCAAACGTCCAGCATCTCCTCACGGTTCACGCCTGAGCCCCACGGGAGCAGGGACACCTCTGCCTGCTCCTGGCCTGCCCTGGCAGAGCCGGGGCGAGCGGCTGGGGAGGCTCGCTGGTTTGCGGGCTCTCTTTACGTAGTCCTTTGGCTTCCTTTGGCACTCGGCAGTGTGGTTTGCATGGGTGTGCCTGACAGCAGATTTTGGTCTGAGATCTGCAGCCTTCTGGAGCTCTATCAGCTCTTGAGGCCACAGATGTTGTCAGCTGCAGCAGGTCTTTCTTTTAATCAACTTTATGTCAACAAACAAGCTGCTGTAGGTTTTAATTTTGCTGTTGCTTCCTAGCCCTCGGCTCAGGCTGGTACTCGTCGTCTCTTCGTCCTGATTTTCCTTCCGCAGTTAACACGACATTTTTCCACCTGGTAAAACTCTAAAAATGATTTTGCAGAGCAAGTAGTTTCGCTTGGTTCTGGTCTTACTGACTCGTGCCTCGTTCAAGTGAAGAATAAAAGCAGCACAGGGATGGAAAAGGGGTAGGAATGCTCACCTCACTGTGCTCAGCTGCTCTGGAAAAGAGGGTGCTGGTCCCAGGAGATACCTCTTTGCCCGTAATGCGCCATTTGTATGCTCCTTCCTCCTTACAGTGCCATTTTTTTAATGTTCTAACATGGACCTCTCAATGATGGAGAGCGAGCGCAGCTCCTGGGGGATTGCTGCCTGGTTGAGAGCTCCTGCCCTGTGCAGTTTGGTACTTACTGGTGGGGAAATGTATCCAGAATCTGACTGTGGACTCCAGACACAGTTGCCTGTATTACTTGGCTAGGAGAGACCTGTTCTTAATTAGAAGAGTGTTTTGGGTGAAGCAGAAACCGACTTGAACCTCTACAGAGAAACCCAAAGTTTAAGCTTTAGACTGGGCCACTGGATCACTAAAGTTCGAAAAGTCCTCTAATCATCAAGTCCAGCCATCGACCCAGCACTACCGTGACCACTAAACCATGTCCTGAAGTGCTACGTCTACATCTTCTTTGAGCACTTCCTGGGATGGTGGCTCCACCAGTTCCCTGGGCAGCCTGTTCTAATGCTTGACCACTCTTTCAGAAAGTAATTTTTCTCCTGATACCTGATCTAAACCTCCCCTGGTGCAACTTCAGTCCATTTCCTCTTGTCCGTACCCCACTGCCGTGATTTTTCCACCTAAGGAGACACACAATATGTGCTTTGTCACCACGCAGCCTCAAATCTTCAACGCTCCCGAGTCCTGGTATTTCATATCAAACAAATGTCATTCTAACCCGAGGGCTGTTGGGTACCAAACACAATGGTTTTGGATACACCAAGACCTGAATCCATCAGCAGTAGATGTCCTGACCAAGGAGGTGGGAAGCGGATCTGGCCCTGCAGGGCATGGCAGAGATTTCCACCGTGTGCCAACAAAAACTCAGGCGGGTACACCTTATAAACACATGACGCATTCATTTTCAGGAAAGTCAGTGGGGTGGTTTCTCCATGACCTGACCAATTCCACACCATCAGGTGGAGGGGGGGGGTTTCTTCTGCCTTACCAGTTCCCAGCAAGTGAGTAACTTGCCCTGAGCCTGCTTTGAAATGAGGAAATCCAGCAGCCTTTCTAAGGAGTGCTAATTCCCAGTGCCCTCCTTGGGCAGGGCCCGATGGGGAGAGTTTCCTTTCTGTCATTTTAATTCCATTTGCATATTTCAAGTCTCATTTGTCTGGAAATGAGCTGGAAACGTCCTAGTGATAACGCTTTTGCTCCCGGTTCCACTTTATCGCTTTTGAAGCCGGGCGTTGCGTAAATACGTCCCACCCAAGGGAGGTTCTGCTGCTGCGCTCAGAAGTGCTAAACTTTACAGGTAAAATCTGAATATTGTTCTGTCTACATCAGATATATGTTATTGCTTTCATGAGCAGCCACATGCTGATTTACGGCAACATGCTATTTATTTATCAACATTTACATTGTGGATTTTAAAATTATTCTAATAGCACAAGGCCAACAAGTTGGTCATGATGTTGCTCCTTTAAAGTCTCCCTTTGAACATATATATAAATCAACGCTCCTTTGATGTGAAATTGGAGATTTCATAACCGTGTGTTTACTTTTTGGTTTAAAAAATAAGCTGAAGGGAAAACAACAAAAAAAAAACCCCAACCCCAAAACAAATAGTACTTTGTATCTTATTAAAAGCCGTTTCTAGCATATTAAAAACTATATTGTTTTAGGAAACAAGAGCTAGAAAGTTGCAAAAGCATTTGATTTTTTTTAATGACTGATAGTTGACTTGCAAGCATTCCACTTCTCTTCAGGCACCCCAGTCTGTCTGCAGACTTTCTCCTGTAGAACCGATGAGTGTGAAATGGGCTCACTGTTTTCTTTAAGCGTTGAAATGCACCTTCCCAGTGCTGAAACAGCAAAATGGAGAGAAATTATGAAGTCACAAAGGACAGATGGGCAAATTTGTTTGTCACGGTGATTTCTAAGTGATGTAGCCTCAGGAAAGCAGATAAATGACCAGGTTACTGCTCCTAGAATGAGGAGAATAATTTAGGTTGGAAAAGACCTTCAAGATCATTGAGCCCAACCCTAATCTTGCTTTATTTAATATCCGCTGTTGCGCATGGGTGTCACATCCACTCCAGACAAAAGCATTACACATTTGCTGGTTGCCGTATACTCGCATGAGTAATTTCCCTCCTGCGTGTAAATAATTTCCGGCTGGACTCTCGCTCCGGCTCCATCCCACGGGCAGGTGAGTGTCAGCTCTCCCCAGCTCCCTGTGCTGGGTGCCCAGTTCTTCCCAGGAGAAGAGCTGTTGGGATGAACGGAGTTACACCAAAGTTTAATTGCGTGCAGTAATTTACTCGGGCAATTCAGCCGAGAAGGCTTCAGCCCGGCTGCCTTTGCGTGGAAATCAAAGGTGAAAGTAACCCGCGTACCACAAATCCTTTTGACCCAGGGATGTCTTGGAGCGGTGGAAGAGTGAGGGATGTCATGTTTGCGTCAGAAGGGTGGGTCGCCGGGAACAGAGTTTATAAACATTTTTACATGCTAGAGATCTGCACCGAGATTCCTCCATCAAAGTGCAGGGTGGGACCCTGCTCTCCCTTGGTACTTATGGGGATGGAGCCCCACAGCATCTTAGCAGCTCTTTTATCTTGAATTGCCCTCAGCTCCTGCAAATGACTAAAACTTTTTTTAAGCAGCCTCTTTGCATAAGGACTCTTGGCCTGAGGGAACCCCAGCTGGTATAAATTGACTTCAAAGGATTTACATCATCAGCAGATACATCCTCCTGTCTTTACGCTGCCTGTAGAGCACCAGGAACACCTCTGATGCCCCACTCCAAAGGGGACTAGGAACAGGACTAACGACACGACTGTTGTGGGGCTGGGAAGGCCAAGAACTCTGTGTGCCTCTGCGTGGCTCTTCCTAGGAAAGGAGGAGTCTTCTCTTCAGTAAAGAGCCAGCAAGGTGGGATTTTCCAGGGGAGATTTCCCACGTGTGGCTGGATGCTACCCTGCGCTCCACCCTGCATCGCAGGTGGTGGCCCCAGAGCCAGCACGCTCCAAGCATGCGTGGGCTCCTAAGTCTGGCAGATCCTATCACAAATGAGGCCAGGTTTTCTCCCTCTGCACAAAAGGCAAGCAAGTTTTGCCTGCAGAGCGTTCGGCTGGGATGGGGTTGTGGCCCAGCTGCTGGGTGGCTGAAGGAGCTACCCCACTGATGCCACCGCCCACCAAGGTCATAGAATTAGTAAGGTTGGAAAAGACCTCTAGGATCATCAAGTCCAACCTTCATCCTGACATCTCCCTGACAACTAGACCATGTCCTGAAGTGCCACATCTACTCGTTTTTTGAACCCCTCCAGGGATGGTGACTCCGCCACTTCTCTAGGCAGCCTGTTCCAGGGCCCAACCACTCTTTCAGCAAAGAATTTCCTCCTAATATCCAACCTAAACCTCCCCTGGTGCAGCTTGAAGCCATTTCCTCTTGTCCTGTCATTAGTTACTTGGGAGAAGAGACCAACACCAGCCTCACTACAACCTTGTGGTCATGTCCATGCAGAGCCAGTGCTCAGCCCCACGCTGCAGCTGAAGAAGTAAAAGCAAATAGCGTGGAGAAAAACGTGAGCAGCGAGTGTGCGGCGTGGGCAGCCAGGAGGGGAACTGGGAGTGAACCTTCCCAACGGTAATCAAGGAAATTACCGCATGCATGCACGACTGGAAAGCTGGAGAGAAACTGTGATTCCTCCTACCAGAGAATAGATGAAAAAGGGTCGCTGCTCGTAATCAACGAATGATTCAATTTCTGGGAGGCTTAATTTGGTTCAGATGACTTCTGCAGTTGCTTCAGAGCATGCAAAACAGGAAAGCTCCACGCAGTGTGATGGCGTTTTCTCACACAAGCCTCCAGATGGTTTTAGACCTCTGTGACTTGCTGGGAAGGTCAGCTCTACCACCATGTGTGTTTGGTTATTCAGCATTTCAGCTGGGGCTTTATCTTGTTAACGTTACCTGCGCTCTTCTCATCGGTTGAATGTGTCAGGTCCTGTGATCAGCGTTTGGTGTAGAGAGAAGGCAGCTCCAAGCCCGTTTTTTTGTGTCTTTTTAAGGGAGAACCACCTCGAGTCAGGGTGGACGCCCCCTCCTGTGTACATCCTCACGCGTGCGCGCGCGTGTTCTTTCGCGTGCCTCGGTTCCCATCTGCACAGCAAGGTTATCAGTGCTTATTTCCTCTGTAAAAGGCACCGAGATGGTTATTAATTATGAAAATAACAGCACCCGTCCACATGCTGCTGGTAGGCATGATGGTAATTGCCAAGCCGGGGGCCGTGCTGCGCTCCTGCCCGAGCTCTGCAAAGCAGCAACGCTTCTGTTTGCTTCATGGCCGAGCAGTTGGTATTTTCTCATCGCTAGCCGGCAATCTGTTTGTTTTACCCTTGGCTGTCAAATCGATTTAACGAAGGGATTGTTACAGCGGTTTGCACATGACATCAGGCTTTGATCTGTGCAGAGAAGCAGCAACGTGCTCCCTTCCCCAGCAGGCAAGTGGCAAAACCCTTCAGAGGAAGAGCATCCTGACGTCCAGGGAAGCTGAGGAAAAATCCCAGTTATCCCGCCATGAGCTGGGTAGATGCTGGGATTCCCGAGCGCATCACGGTCCGTGCTGAGGCTGTTGTGTTATTAAGTAAATCCTGCTTCGGTGCCAGTGCCGTTCAGATGGTGAAGCACAATCAGCTTTGCAGAGTGTGTGGGTTTTCTCCGAGCACCGTGGGTTTGGCCCCGAGAGTCCTCTTAGCCGTGGTTGCCTGCGTTGATAAAAGGTTGCTGATTAAAAGTCTGGTAAAGTGAGCGAGATGAAGGCTGTTGGAGAAGGTGAAGGGGACAGATTTCTGGTTAAAGATCAGAGGTGAGAATCCCAAGGTCTTTTATCTGTCCTCATCTCTGCAGCAGATGGCTTGGGGTGACCTTGTGGAGGCCACTTAATTGCTTTGTGCCCCTGTGGAAAGGCAGCAGCAACCCTTTGTATGTTCTGAGGCCAGTTGTGAGGCAAAGGCATTTTTTTTTCAGATGTTTGTCCACCACTTGGGATTATTTGTCTGAAAGGGGCAATTGTATCAAAAACCCAACGGGTTCAACGTTGCTGAAAAGTTGTTTGCGCGCTCATCTGATGACGGTGTTTTCCTTGTAAAGATAAAGGGCTCGATCCAGAGAAATGTTTCAGCACATGCTTCACTGTAAGTCTGTGGGAGTGCTCACGTGTTGGTGGCTGGTGCGTATGACCGGCGAAAAGACGTCACTGTGAGGAATGACAGGGTCAGAGCTCCCCTCTCCTCCCACGGGCTTTCTCTTACTTGGTTTCAATTCTTGCTGCCACTCCTTCTCCATTGCTAAGGTTTCTCTTAGGAGTTTCAAAAAGGCTTTTGTCCCTCTTGGTTGGCGTGAACTTTAGTGGAGACCCTGTGAGCCAAAGCCCGTGACCCAGTGCTGAGGGATGCCCTCAAGGGCAGCCAGTTCTTTGACATCCTATATCTCATGAGATGGCATCTTTCACATCCCCTTCCTGCCTGTATCCCTCGAGGTGACATCCTTCACATCCCCCTCCTGTCCCTACCCCATGGGACAGTATTTAAACTGGTTGAGTAACCCAGGAAGTGAGATCTCGCTATGTGACATTCACGCTGGCAGGTTGCTGCAAGAGGAGATGGCAGAGATGGTGGTGGCAGGGTCTGAGCAGGTAGCACCCACCTTTGTGCAGAGAGCCACACGGTAAAAGGGATGTGGCATCAGCTTTCCACCTCTGATAATCATGAATTTAAGGAGAGAAGAAGGTGGGTTCACAACCTCATTTGCTCTGTGTGGCCAGTAATGGGCTCTTGTGGCCAAGAAGGCCAATGGTGTCCTGGAGTGCACAAAGAAGAGTGTGACCAGCAGGTTCTCCCCACCCCTCTACTCTGCCCTAGAGAGGCCACATCTGGAGTATTGGGTCCAGTGCTGGGCTTCCCAGTTCAAGAGAGACAAGGAGCTACTGGAGAGAGTCCAGCAGAGGCTGTGAAGATGCTGAGGGGCCTGGAGCATCTCTGTGCCCAGGAAAGGCTGAGAGC
>JAVSBS010011693.1:78704-104448 GCA_033124195.1 Coracias cyanogaster | reverse complement strand
CTCTGGAGACTTTCAAGACCCGTCTGGATGCGTTCCTGTGTAACCTGCCCTAGATTCTATGGTCCTGCTCTGGCAGGGGAGTTGGACTCACTGATCTCCAGAGGTCCCTTCCTAACATTCTATGATTCTATGATCTACTAACTGGAATACTCAGCACAAGTGTGTAGTACAGGCAGACATTTTGACAATCTGATAACTATTTGTATTTTCTTCAACTCAATTAATATGACTAGTTGATGATAGAACATTAGACCAAACGGACTGACGCACCCAACTGTGGGTATTTCTGTTACTGGAAGTGCATGACATCATTCTATTTAGAGTGCATTATATAAATTATTTTGGCAAAGGCCATTAAAGGTTTATGAGAACTAGCCAGCAGACCAGAAGTAGTAGTCTCTTTTCAACCAACTATTTGACAGGAAGCTTGTCCACCATTAAAAAACATTAAGCCATGGTACAAAAGGTCTTGTGAATCATAAATTTCTCATTTTAATTCCACTGATCCACTGCCAGATCAATTTAAAAATTGAATTGAGACTATGTAAGCAACATCTGAGTTTGAGAGCAATCTTTGCTGTTCTGGGAGATGCGAGAAAATACGTGCTTAGCTCAAACAGAAGGAAACAGAAAGAGGAGTTTTGTTGCTTTTACAGTAACTCCTTGGTCATTTAAAAAAGCAGCATTCATAGACCCAAAGTGTGTAAATATCCCATATTCCTCAGCTAACTCAGCTAAGGTGGGCTTGCATTTTCAAAACAGCTCAGCATCATATTGCGTGTTTGCCAACCTAAGCTGGTTCCAAGTGTTTAAAGAAGTCAGCTCTCACAGACGCACAGAAACAAACACATTTTCAAGTGATGGGCCTTGAGTAGTTTTGCCTCTTGAATGTTCAGGAGAAGACATGCCACTGAATTCTCCTTCCTACTCATAAATGACATGCATTTGTCTTTGCCACCCAGATCAAAATATGACAAATCAGGGACAATGGGCAATAGCAGACTGCAAATCACAAAGGCATAATAAAGTATGGGAATTTTCAAATCCTATTGAGCTATGATTCAACTAGATCTCAGTACTCTGGATTCCACCTCTGCTCTCTCAGCAAGGCAAGGACAAATTCAAATACAGGATCTGAAGAGCTGCACCAAGCCACACCACGCATGGCAAGTGACAGCTAATTTTTGCTTTGTGAGTACAGTATATAACTTATCAAGCCTCAGATTAGACATTCTGTAGGTCACCACCCTGCAACCCCAATATAATCAAACCCCAATTCACGTTACTCTGAGCATTAAACATTACCAAAACCAATGACGTTAAGACAAAGATGTAGCTTTCAAGCAAAATACATAGCAAGACAGAAGATGCAGGTATAAGAAGGAAAATTTTAAATAAAATCTCAACCTTAGTTACCACTACTCCCTAATTTCTTTTGTCTCCGAGGGCACTGATTTTGATGAATCAGTCTGGTATCTGAAATCTCTCAGAAACATGCAAACATACCACTAGACGTCAAATACCACTATTTAGCTGATGAAAGTTAAAAGGTGAGAAAAGGGAAAACTTAGCCAAACCACATCTAGAATATTTGTAGAACATTATTTTAAATTTTAACCTCCTGTGAAAATATTTCTAGCTGGATATGAAGCACGTCTCTCAGAAAGACAATCAAGAGAACCAATTAGCAAGCAGTTGTCAGTATGGTACCAATATCTGCTGTCAGATACAGTGATTAAATCTAGAGCTATTATTATCTTTAATGAAGAAAAGTCAACATTACTGAATGTTATCATAGGATCTCTTACACGGAAAATATATGCCTTTGTTATAGAACACTTCTGTCTCAAAGGCCTTTCATTCTAAGCACCCATCAATTAATTCAACGACATTGTCAGGACACTCAATTTTTTTCCCTCCAAACTTACCACTCTAACACCTATTTTATGATGAGCTTTCTCTTCTGTGCTCTTCAAAGAAGAACTAGCTCAGACTATTATTTTCCCATTTCAAAGGCAGAAGGCAAAGTTTTGAAACTGATCTGAAGATTCCTGAGCTGCTACCTAAAGTTTAAGTTGTCAGGATGGAAGAATTTGTCTTCAGGTATTCCAAGAAATCTGCTGTTTTGTTTCCAAGAATACAACACATGACGGATGGACAAGCCACAGTGAAAACGGAGTGACTCATGTGAAAACAGCAACCTAACTTCACTCCAGTTTGAAGCTTCTGTCTATGTTATAGCAGATAAAATTCAGCATTTCCTTGTTAGTTTTCACTATTTTCACCCAAATCAGTAACTTAATTTAATACTACAAATAGAGTGCTAAAAGGATACTCATATTACAAAGTCATGTACTACAAAGTTAAGTTACTCATGCCACTTAACCCTGCAATATAGCTTCTGTATGCAGGTGTAAAGTCTTCAGTTATATGATCACACACTTTTTGAGAATAGGACCCTCATTCACCGCATGCAATCGATGGTTCCCATTAAGTATGTAGCTGTGCTGTACTCTAGTTCATAATAATTTTCAATAGGTATTCGCCTTATTTACCAAAAGCTAATGAAATACTGCTTTTTAGACACCACTATTCATTTCCTCCTGGCCTTTTAAAATTATTATTATTATGCTCAGTACTACTACAATTGACATTTTTTTTTCATAATATCAGTGGCTTCAAAACAATTTCAACTGATTTTTGCAGTTATAGAAAACATCATTTCTCTGATACAGGTCCCAGATTACACACAACTACTGATTTAATCAAGAATCTTATTTAAGTCATTTCCCTGGGATTACAGAAAGGAACAGTGTGATATTAAGTCAGAGAACACAGTTTTCTATTATTCCTTAATTCTCTAACAATGAATATCCCTTCTCCAACTACTTTATTCACTATTTACTCTCCAGCCTGTGCAGAAAATGTGGCAAAAATCCTGGAGACAATGACTACCCAAGTAGTGCATGTGCATTACTCTGTGTAGCAGGTAAGAACAGGGTTTTGTGGGAAAAAAAATCCCAACCATAACAAAAAATGACTTGGATAGAAATGTGGTATTAATACAGGGTAATGGAGCTAGAGAGCTTTGAGGAGTTTCTGTACATAGTAATCTGTAGTTCCTTAGGTTTCTCTGCCTAAACATTCCACGTATCTCTCTGTTTACCTGGCCAGTTCTTAGGCTTAAACTCCTAAGCTTCAGAAAGCTAAACTCTGAACAAGAGAAACATCTGAGGAGCATAAGGAACAAAAGCCTTATTTGATTCACCTACTTTGGAGTAATATCCCAAGCAAGGCAAAAAAATGATAATTTATCTGTCCTAGTAAAGACTATGGATGAATGTTGCAGAGATCAGTCCTTTAAGAGCTAGCAACACAACACACAGACATTTGAAAAGTAGATTATCTTCTGAGAAGACATCAAAGAAGGAACTAGTGGGAGGAATAGTATTGCATGTCAAAGAAGTACATGATTAAATTTTTTTTTAAATCAATTTTTTGTTAGCAGCAGAAAGAACGAAGCCTGGTTTTATATGAATTTACATCCTCAGTTTGATATACATATTGATTCTCTGACTTCTAAAAAGACCCAAGTTCACACTACAGTCTTCTCTCTAGTAAAGGTATTAACATACCCTCTTTTTCTACATCAGCTTCCAAAAAGCCTACAGGAGTATCTTCAGGGTGGCCTGCAATAATTTGGTCAACTTTTGTGAAAGGCTACTGGGAGGAAACTTGCCCTGAAAGGCACCCATCTTATCTCCAAAAGAAACGAGGCTTGTTTTGTGGTGAGGCTGGAAAAAACAGTTGTGTAGGGCTGCTGGAGTTCAGCAAGTCTAAGAGAGTAAGAGATTACAGGATGGATCTTCTAAAGCATCATAAGCGGCAAAATATCAGCAATGGGATTAATTTTTATTTTTACCTACAATTGACTGTCAAAAATCAGACCACAAAAAGTACAAAGACTCTAAGCTACTTTCAAGATAACTTGGTGTGCCAATAACCCAAACCACTGAGAGGAGGAAGAGTTGCAATATCTCTTGAGAAGAAGCCTCTCGTGCTTCTCAAAACAAGACATAATGGAGTAGCCTGGGATCAATGACGACACAAATAATTGAATTCAGTATAGATATAAATGGATTCCCAGCGTAAAGCAGTGCTGGAGGTTTCAGATGCCAGGCATAAATATTTAAACAGTTCTTTTAAAGATGTAATGAGAAAAAGTAGCACAGAACATGTCTGGGGAATCTTAAAACTCCGTATTTCCTACATCTCCTCAAACAGTGTATATGACATACACGGGGTAAGTTAAAGAAATAGATGGTGAAACGTATTAGAAGTGCATATGGCAAAAGCAAGTACATATTAACTCAGTCACAGAAGAATTTCAGAGAAGGAATTAGTTTCAAACCAAAATACACTTCTTAGATAAAGAAATTAAGCATGATTAATGTGGGTTTTTACAGGTATACAGAATCATAAACAAAGTGTGAATATTCCAGTAAAACAGTCAACTGACATTATTTATATTAGATGCATAATTCTAGCTCTCCTTTTATTTTAATAAATACTTGGAAAAAAAATAAAATAGATATAAACTAGTAGCTAAGAAGTAAGAGGAGGTAATCTTATTAACAGATAAAAGAATATCGTAGTATCTACATATAAACCAATCCAGGTCATACACATTTATGAAACCAAGGATCAGTGAAAGCAAATCCAGACTACTTTCATGAAACATTTGTAAAAACTGCTGAAAGATCAACTATCATCAGAAAGATGGATAAATGTAGCATTAATTTGTAATAATTAATGCAGAAAGGTGCCAAAGTCCAAATCAGAAATTAAGGAAACTTCCTGAATGCAAAGTTAATGCCAACGCTTTGGAAATCAAACCCATTCCTAGAAGCAAAACAAGATACTGAAAAAAATGGAAAATTATGAATTACAATCGCTAACACTGATAACGTTACAAGAATAGTTCTTATTAAGCAGCTTTTAAAAATAGCTACAGTATTAACTTATGAAAGGAAAAATACTTTATGAAAGGAAAGAAGTCTTTCCTTTCCTTTGCCTGAGCAAATATAACAGTATTTGTACACAGAGGCAATACCACTGCCTTTTAGTTAAGCACATGATACTTCCATCTGCCAATATCAGACACTGCAAATACCGTAATTGCCTTAAAATTGTCAAAACTACTTATATACAGGGGAAAACATACAACAGAGAAGCTGGAAGTAACTCTGCTACTTCAAATTTCTACGAAACGGGTTTGTCCCATTCCTTGGCAACTGCAGCACTGGCTACATTAAAAGCATGGACAATTCAGGACAGTGGGTTAATGTTTCCTTTGTAAGATTTCCTTAATACACATTATCATGCTCAGACCTCAAGTATTATAACAGCATCAATAACAGAAATGCATTTGCAGTTGGGTAACATGAATCCAAAAAATCAAGTTTTGAATGCTGTGACTGTAACTCTTTTCTGGACAATTAGCTATTTTGGAAATTATGTCTCTACATTTCATCTATATCATAATGTCAAGAAGATGCTTTATTTTCTGCTGGATTTTACCACGAGCAAACTTGTTGCCACTTTTTCATAGAACTTGCAGCAGAAAATAAATAAGCTGTTTCAGGTTTATTATAATAATTTGTTGGAGAAGCATCATTTCTCCAGATAAGCATAATGCTAAAGTTTTAGTCACAGCTCCTTTTTCTTTGTGCTGGACTTCATCTGTTGAACCATCAACATGCAAAGGCATCTACATCTCTACCCTCCACTGCATGAGAGAATTTTTAAAGCAATAAATCTGTCCTCATCTGTCCTGCCTGTACTGCAGGATCAGGCAGCAGCATCAGAGCAAACAAGAATTCTCCAATTCTTCTTTGGGGAAGAGATCATAGCACTGAACAAAGTGCTAGTTAAGAAATTTTATAGATTTGGGGTAGAAACTGCCATTATGATTTTTTTTTCCCTGAGGAATGCTCCGATTCTGTAAATCAGTAAGACTATTTTGTTTCGCAGTTTTGATGAGCAAATCAAATAAATCCTATCTTTTCTTGCAAACCATCCACCCAGCACATTCCAAACCGGTTGCTGCAGCAGAAGGAACCACTTTATTGAGATGAGTCAGAAAAAGGCACTTGGAGCACAAAGGTGAGCCAGATCAGTAGCAGTCCCTCTGCCCAAAAGAAAGTCACTCTAGTAAATAGATTTCTCCCTTCAGGATTTTTTCTTGCTCATTATTGTCAGAATCATTGCTCGTCTTAAACTTTCAGCCATCTGTCTACATATGCAGCATCACAAACAAGGGGAAGAAAGCATTTATTTTACCTTCACAAGACAGGCCATGAGAAGTGACTCCAGAGAGGCTCTCTCTACACACGTTACAGAAGGTAGGTCGGGCATGGGAGCAGGCGTACCAGTTATGCATCCCTGAGAAATGTTCCACATTAAACTGTGCGGTCTAGTAAAGGAGAAGTTAAGACAAATTTGCAAGTACAGAAAACAGCTACAGTGACTGAAATTATCTATGGTTCCATATTATAGGGGATGACAATGCAATGTTCATCAAAAGTATTTTCCATAGGGTACTTAGCCACCTCTCCCTCCAAATTTCTAAACAAAACTGTGATAATAAGCTCTCATTTCACTAGTAAAGGACTTAACATGAAACTTCACTCTGACATTAGATGTACTTTTCACACTGCGGAGGGTGCATACTCGAGTTCTGTGTTCTGTAGCTTGATCTGTTGAGCTAGAACAGGTTGAAAGAAGAGGGATGTCAACTTACCTCATAGTGTTCTCTGGACTGAACGGACTTCAGAGAGCTTATCCAGTCCTCCATTTCTTTTCTGTTCTCAGCACACAATATTAGCCTCCTAAATGGAGTGATTATCTAAAAAAGATAATGCATTCAGATTAATCCAGATAGTAAGTATCATGATAGACTATAATATTTAATGTGCTATTTCCCGTGAGATGATGCATAAGGAAGACATGCCCTAAATCACAAGATATTAAACACTTAAAAATATTTTCTTTAATACACTACCAACAATGAAGGAGTTTGCTTTTCCTTTTTCAGTTCCCAAGATTCTAATCTGGCTTGGGTATAGGTCTTTACAATCTATACTGCTCATTCCTCCTTCTCAGCTCTTTGTCCGAGCACTGAGATTTAAATACTCCAATGGCAGGCATTAAAGTGCTAAAACAACCCTTCTGGAAATTACTAATTGACTAAGATTGCAGTCCTATTTCATAACAGCATTATAGCAACTGTAAGGTCCACTCCAATTGCTGAAGACGAAACAAACATATCAAAATCAAAAGCCTGGAAGTCTTAGAACAACAAAAGCTTTCATCATATTTCTCTATCTTGTATACAGATATTAAATTTATACAAATTTAAACATACACAAGTTTAAAACAGAACTTTCCATATAAAACTCAGCATAAGAGCACATATAAATCTTTATATAAAAAGACAAAGAACAAAAGCAAACAACTGAAATAATATCCTACTAGGATGGTTGAACAAATTCCTGGAACAAGTTGATGCTGAGGAGTTTTCAGTGGTCTGGAGTTGCATTCTATAAATCTGAAAATGCTGTATCTAGGAGGTTCAGAGTATAAGCTGTTTCCCCCTCTCCCTCATCAGTAGAAAAATAATTAAAATAACAAGAAGGCACCAGAAACTATCAGCTAACTCCCACTGAAATTATTTTGAGCACTGCACTAAAATAGATAAAGCAGTTACTTACATAGCAAATTATTTGAAACAAAATAAGTACATGAAATTAAAAGAAAGTTATTTATTTCCTTGTAGGAAGCCTGAAAAATAAAATTAAAACCTTTATCAGCCTTATGCAGAGATCTATCGCACAGTATGTACCACCCACACTTGCAAATCACTTAAATAAAACAAAGAAAGGACCACCAAAAGATGATACTTCTGAGTATTGTTTCAAATGCTACAGGCTAGATACTGTAACGTTTGCACAGTATTAGTAAAAACAGATCTACAGCTCCATTTACTTACCCAGTCTCTGCTGTAAATAGTCTCTAGCCTTGATCTGTCCTATCCACTTCTTTGTTAAACTGAGCTGCACTTTAATGTATCTCAGAGGCAACGTAACTGAAGTGCAGCAAGCCGCAAGTCACATGGAGGGGAGGCAAAAACCCTGTGGGCTTGCTTTCACTTTTTTTTTCCCCCCGCGATGTATTTGCTTCCCATGAAATGGTTTCTCTGTTTTCTATTTCCTTCAATCTTGCTTAAGCTTTTTAATAAGGTTTATTAGTAGCTCTCCATGGCTCTTCCTAAAGAACAGTTAATGCAAAGAGCAATGCTTCTCTCATTAGTTTGGAGCCAAACAGATGCTTTATTACTTCAAAATGTTTTCCTAGGCCAGGTCACCAAATGAAGCCCAGAAAAGCCATTATTCCATAATATAATCCTGGCTCCAACAACAGTCAGCATTCTGCTGGAATTTCCAGGTTTCAGTGGACTCAGCAATCTTATTTGGGAAAATACACCTACCAGATTATTTTCTGTCGTATCGCATGACATTATAATACAGATTAAGTAAGGACAAGGCCACCCAAAAGTCTGCACTTCGCATCCGTTCTTGCCCCATTCATCATTACCGATGCTAACCTGTTGTGAAACGCCATTAACAGCTGTATTTATTGCTGAAGATTCCTGACAACCTTGATCTTTTCAAGTGATATTTATATTACTCGTGTCTTTAATACCACTGATAACAGAAATCCCCGGTGCATCCCCTCTCCAAATCTCTCTCCTCTCCAAATCAATGCCTTGCTCACACACAGTTATCTAGTGCCAAAGGGGAAGCCCTTTGGCATCTGAAGCACCAGCACAGGGCAGGTAAATACAACAGAGGCCTAGAGCACCCAGAACAGCAGCTATAAATAAACCGGATGGGACACCAAAGGCCATCTCAAAAGACTGTTTTGGCAACCAAATCACATCACCAAACATTGCTAACTCATGCATGTAAACATACCAGAAAGTCTTGTATCCCAACATCATATTAAATTCAGATTATAATAAACTTCATTCAGATCATCAAAAAAAAAAAACCACTTAGTTCAGAGCATTTCAACAGTCTATAAGTTAAATTATATACTGATGAGCAAATGAATGTAGGATCAATTATTATTAGTGCTATAAAAATACAATGGAAAGTTGGAAGATATATAGATATGTATTTGTAAATACAGCATCTATAACATGATGATTAAACTACATATTCTCTTTGACGTACATATTTTTAACAACGAACTCCAAGAAAGTATATAACATGAAAAAAGATAAAATGCATTGTATGCAAAAAATGTCAACAGTGCTTGGAATTTTTCACAAAAAAAAGGAAAAAAAAAAAGAAGAAGAGAAACTAAGCAGTCTATTTAGGTTCTCATCTATTTCAGTCCATAAAAATCATGGAGAAGATGTACTCCCACTATTTGTTAGATATTTCACATAACATAAGAATCAGGGAACCAAGGAAATTATTAGCAAACAACAAGAAGTGTTTTTCTCTAAACATAACACATTATTTAAGCTTGAAAAGTAATCCTAAAGGATGTTGAAGAGACCAGAAGTATAAATGTCTAAAAAGGTATTTGTCAAATTCATCATAAACAGATGCATCATAGACTATAAAACACAATATTCAAAACCTTCAATTTAGCAAGTCCTCAAAATCCAACGAGTGAATGTTGGGAAGTTACACCAGAGGGAGGCTCACTGCCCATGCTCTCCTGCCTACGGTCCTTTCTTGAGTACCTGCTACTGCTATTATACTACTTTGATTCAGTATGGTTTTATGAGTTGTGTGCTAATTCCATAAATTTGGATTTTGGATCCTTCCTCATTGCATGAAGTTATATTCAAAGTCCTGTATCTATTCCTCTACTGACCAAAGTCAGTATCTTTTCTTCTATTACAAGTTACTTTTTTTTTTTAAAATTCATGCTCACTGTCCCAAATATTATTATTTATATATCACTCTGAATATGCTAAATTCTCAACAGGCAAGAAGAAATTGTATAATACAGTGACAAAGCAAGTGTCACAAGAACCACTGGAAGACCACTGAGGTAACATCATAATAAAAAAACCTCTTCTATCTTGGAGGAATTCAGGTGCTAACGGTTCACACGCTGACAAAGCAGGAGACAAATCAAGAAGGATGAAGACAGACAAAAGGCCTTAAAAATAAATAAATCAAGCAGACTTAATTTAGAAGATTAAGTTACTTTGTAAATTTTCACCGTTGTCACATGGCCAAGAAGAAGTCATTGCTGATTTTGGAAGAGAGAGTTATCAAAGCCAGATACTGCAGTATATTGGAAAGTAATGAAATTGAGGCAGTGGGAATAAAAAACACTTTTAACATAGTAGGCGTAGGGAAATAATGAGCATATACAGTCTTAAAAGTTGAAGGCAAACAACACAAGTCCTAAAACATCATAGGGAATAAAGAATGTCTGGATAGAAAGAAAAATAGGCTATTACTGCGATAAAGTTCCTGTTCTGTTCATAGAGGACCTTCTGAGCAGAGACTGAAGGAGTGAACAAGAGGACATTGTTCACTCTGCCACCACATAGGTCTTGCCATAAATTGGGACTTTCACATATGTTGACACTATGATAATTTGGCTTCTAAAAATATACACATACTCATATATATATACACATACATATACATGCACATCTGGAAATTACTTCAATGAAAATTAAACAGTCAAGTTTTGGGCCACCACCGCAACTTTTCTTTCAGACAGCACCCATTGGGAACCATCTTAACATCTTGAAAGGAAATAAAATTGGCATTAATTCAGTGTAAATATGAAAGCACCTTTTGCTTTCAGAGGGGCTAACTTTACTGATAATATTCCATATGCCTTCAACCCAACAGGTTTAGACTTAAGAGCTGCAAAATAAAATCACAGAGAGTTCAATTAAAGCCTACTACCTAATTTTTAACATATTTTATCATATTATCACTACATAAGGTAAGTTTCCAAAGCTTGGTGACTACATTTCTGATTTCCTTTACTGATTCAAAGAAAAATGCGGGCACTACATTTGCTAATCAAGAACATAATGATCTACATCTAAGCAGCAACACAGCAGCTATAGTAAAGCACCCTGCTTCCTGCAACATGATATTTGCATTAAGGCACCTTCTGCTGCTCTAAATTATTATCAGGCATTACACTAATAGCACTTTGTACGGCCGATCTTGAATTGACTTAGTAATGTAGAAACATCACTTAGAATCCAAAACAGGCAGGGAAATGGTTTTCCTGTTCTTTGAACAGATATTTTAAAAATATCCTTCTGGAACTAATTAGGACAGGGTGATATAAAGTGAGAGCACCCTCACCTCTCCTCTTAGGGCCTGCACCCAATGCCTGGGGTACAAACGTAACAGATTTCATGCCCTGTGACTTCTCTGTGCTTCTAGACATTGGCAAGTTGAGTTCCAGCAAATACCAGGATAACATTTTATGCCTCCCTTGCTTTCTGTCTGCCCCTCAATTCCCTTGTCTTCATGCAGACGGGTCCACATGAACACAACGGATGAATGCACCTCCAATACAGTGGTGGGAGTTGACTGGAACACAGGAAGCTCCACCTCAACATGAGGAGAAACTTCTTTACCATGAGGGTGACGGAGCACTGGAACAGGCTGCTCAGAGAAGTTCTTGAGTCTCCTCTGAAGACTTTCAAGACCTATCCAGACACGTTCCTGGGTAGCCTGCCCTAGGTGAACCTGCTTTGGCAGGGGGTTTGGACTAGATGATCTCCAGAGGTCCCTTCTGACCCCTACCATTCTGTGATTCTGTGACTGCTGGGGTCATTGATGCTCCCATACCTACCAGAACTTGTCTGCAAAAGTCTCAACGCTAACAGTTAGGCAGCTTTCTACAGTACTTTAATTTCTTGGAATCAGGATATTAAATAAATTATAACAGTACTGTCACTGTCAAAGGTGTAGTTGGTGCTTTATGGTGAATTGCCACTATTATTTTTCAAGATGAGCTGATCCAGGCAAAAATACAAATTACAGAGGGAGCGGAGGATTTAAAAGCAAGGCAAGTAATAAATGGCTATTATATTTGCCCGAGTACAATACAGAATTTATAATCAGAACAATTAGCTCTGTCTACTCCACTAAAACGTTGCTTCCCTCTTTTTGCTGGCCTTCTCTTATTTCACTGTTGCCAAGCTCACAAGTAATGAAGTAATATGTGGTTTTGGCCCCACAAAAAAAGCTCTTAGGAGGGGGAAGAAAAGGGTTGGTCCCACACAGCATCTCCTGCACCAGTACACCAGGACAAGGGGGCTTGACTAAAAGGCAGAACAAAAGTGATTACATCACAGAAACAGGTATAAGGTCTACTTTGACTTCACTCTGCAGTAGAATCCAGTTTGGGTAATTTAGGTGGCCTTGCCTTATACCACATCAGAAAAATGAAGGAGCATCTCCCAGAGCATATCCAGACACAAAAAGGACAAGAAAGTGACCAGTAGTCAGCATGAATTCACCAAAGGAAAGTCATGCTTGACCAGCCTCAAAACCTATGACTAAATGACTGGCTTGGTGGATGAAGATACAAAGGTGTGCACTGTCCACCTTGCCTTCAGCGAGGCTTTCAGCACTATCCCTTAAGATCCCCACAGACAAGCTGGTGAAGCAGACAGTGGCTGGGTGAGGAGACAGTAAGGTAGACTGAAAACTGGCTGAATGGCCGGGCCCAGAGGTTGCTGATCAGTGGCACAAGGTCTAGCTGGAGGCCAGTCACCAGCAGTATACCCCAAACATCAATACTGGGTCCAGTCCTGTTTAACATCTTCCTTAATGATCTTGATGATGGGGCAGAGTATACCCTCAGCAAGTTCACTGATGACACAAAACTGGGAGGCTGGAGAAACGAGCTAACAGGAACCTCATGAAGTTCAACAAGGAGAAGTCCAAAGTCTTGCACGTGGGGAGGAACAACCCCAGGCATGAGTGAATGCTGAGTGCTACCCAGCTGGAAAGCAGCATAGCAGAAGAGGAGCTGTGGGTCCTGTTGGACAACAAATTGAACAAGAGCCAGCTATGTTCCCTTACGGCAAGGGTGGCAAATGGTATTCTGGGCTGCATTAAAAGGAGTGTTGCCAGCAGGTTGAGGGAGGTGATCCTGCACCTCTGCTCAGCACTGATGAGTCCACACCTGAAGTGCTGTGTCCAGTTTTGGGCTCCTCAGTACAAGAGGGATACGGACATACTGGACACCATCTAGCGAAGGGCCACAAGGATGATGAGAGGACTGAAGCATCTTTGATATGAGAAGAGAGCTGGGGCTCTTTAGCCTGGAGAACAGAAAGCTAAAGTGAATCTTATTTATATATATAAATACCCAAAAGGAGAGTACAAAGAATGGAGCCAGGCTCTTTCCAGTGATGCCCAGTGACAAGCTAAGAAGCAATGGCCACAAACTGAAACACAGGAGACATGTTCCTATTTGAACATCAGGAAACACTTTTATATTGTGATGGCGACTGAGCACTGGGAGAGATTGCTCAAGGCAGTTGTGGAGTCTCCATCCTTGGACATATTGAAAAGCTGTCTAGACATGGTCCTGGGCAGCCTGCTTGGAGGGCCTGGTTCAGCAAGGGGGTTGGACCAGATGACCTTCAGAGATCTCTTCCAACCCCAAATCACTCTGTGATTCTGTGAAAACAGAATCCAGGTAAATCAAGTAATCCAGTTACTACATGTCCAGCCTCAAACTGTAAAACAGATGCAAAAAGTATCCAGCAAAAATCATTTTGTCAGAAATCTACAGCTCCCCAGATTTGACCTCATGTATTCAACATCAACCAGCTGCTAAGAGAAAAATATTATTCCTTCAGAAGTACAACTTTATAATCAGTTACAAGAAGAAGGGTAGGAAAGTTTTATGAATCTGGACTGAAGAATTAGAAATTTATCTTAAATCAGTATTTAAATATAGCAAACACAATAAACCATTCTTGTAAATGTAAACTGGAAACTGCTATATATAGTTCAAGGCTTCCATGTTTCTTTAAAGTCCTTCCATAAAGCACATTCCTTCGCTCTCCTGTGCCCTTAGCTTCAGCTTCACCAGCTCATTACATGTCTATCAGATGAGATGGCTTCTGTGCTTAAAGGAAAATGTTTAGTTACCTATTTAGTGGCATTAGGTGCAAAGTTCTACAAAACAAAACAGCAGGTGACTGCCTTTTTCTGCCTGTAATAACAGATGCCTGTTTAAACATGACCCGGCTGCCTGAAGCCAGGGATCCTTGTTCACTGGAAGCAGGAAATTTATTCAAAGTTTACACCAATGGGTTATTTTTATAAAATTATTTGGTATACAGGAACTGCACTGAGGGATAGTTTTTAAGGGTTCTCCAGGTATTTTAAGCACTTTAAAAGCCAGAAGAGAAACATAAATCTGCAGGAAGAATGAAATCTGGCAGACCTCAATGCTCATTCTCCAAACACCCCAACTGCTTCAGCAGCGCTATAACTTGAGTACATAAAAAGAAACAAAAGATATTTTTAATGCATTTACTTCTATGCAAATCTCCTTACTGTGTTTCACAAATTCAAGAATCTCTTTGAGAACTAAGGGCAGAAAGAGACATCTGCTGTGAGGTATTTTCAAAAAACTTCTGCTTAAGCTTGAAATCTGTAGAAAACAAGCTCCAGGCAAATGTAACTAGAAGCAAAATGTACAGTATATGCCAGAATGGTCACATTTTTGAGCATCCCCTTGTTTTCCTCTTCTGAAAAGCATTCAGCTTTCTTGTAATAGATCAATCCCAAGCAATTTATCTATGGATTTTGGCCTCATAGCTGAAAGGCTTTATTGCTTTTTCATAATGAAACTTAAAGCTTCAACATCTTTAGATACTCTAGGGAAAGGGAGGCAGTGCATCAAGTCAGAGATAAGGAGCTTAAAACTCCAAAGTCACACCCAAAGCTACCCAAAGAGCTCTCAGCTACTTTACCTTTTTTTGTCACTGTGAGAGGGCAGGGGAAAATGAGCAAATGCTAAATGGAGAAAAAAAACCTAAGTGCATCACAAGTGCACACTAATTGCTTTTGTCTATTTTTTTTCTCAGCATATTAATTTGCTATTTCAGTTTTTGTTTTATTTCTAAGCTGCCTCAATATAGGGGGAAAAAAAAAAAAGAGTGGAAAATTGAACAAAATGGAATACAAAGCACTTCCCCTCTCTTTCTGTGGTTTGGGTATTTCTCAGGCTGGGAGCACTAAAAAGCCTTCACCATTTAGAGGCTAATCAGCATCTGTATGAAACAGCAGATAATTCACAACTAGGGAAAAACTAAACCCATCCCAAGAGTTAGTTCCCCATGCAAAGCTGAGTCACACTGGTGAGGTCAGCCCAGGAACTGGAGCTCTTTCCAGCCACATTCTACCCAAGAATTGTCACTCCAGGCCCTCTGTCAGCCCTGCACTAGATGGTAAACAGGGTACAGGGAATGTCTGGATATGCAATTCCCCCATCTTGAAACTATGCCGTGCACTGAACCTTCTAATAATGCCATGGGCAAATTTAAAATGTAATGTTTCTGAGAGTGGGATTGGGCTCACAGAGGAAGTATTTTAAGTAAAGACATCTGCAGGCATATCTGAACTCCCATCATCATCAGTATATAGTGTTAGCAATGTAACACTCAACTAGAATGCAAAGGGAATTTCAAAGTGTACCAAAACCCAGCGAATTACTGCACATCTAAAGGATAAATATGATGTAAAGTATGCTGAGAGGAATCCTAAGGATAGCAGCACTCCCAGTTCATAGCACTTCCGTGATGTTTCTTTCGTTTTCCTTCACACAAATGATTTCACAATACTGACGTAAGCTCATTATCCACACCTGGATCACTATTACTATTATTAAAATAAGTATGCAATTAAATTAAGATACACTTATGGCAGCAATCCATGCAGACTCAAGAGTGTTCACACAAGACTGTGTTTAGTTAAGTAAATGTAACTATTTGAAATTTGTTTTCTGTTAATTCATCAAGAAACATAAACATTTCCAAACACAAATCCATAGCTTTCGTGTCCCTGGATTTATTAAAAGAAGCAGTTAAACAAGAGTGTCTCCCTTCAAGGAAACATCAGCAGAAACTATATGTAGAAATCTACTCAAAATACATTTTTCAAAAAGAAAAAAAGAATGCAGAGAGCTGTGCTCCAGAGTATTTCTACAGAGCAAACCAGAAAGTTTAATCATCCGGGCTAAGAACAAGGCAGGGAAAGAAGTTTGCTTAGCAATAGCTGAAACCAGGGCAAACCACCCCACATCTGGAACAAGCCCACGCCTTGAAGGTGGTTGCTGACCTCATGATCCCAGGAGTCTCCCAACACAGGAGTAGCAAGATGATTTTTCCAAACCACAGAAGTAAGAACGATGATGAAAGAGAAGCAGCAGAAAACACAGAAGTGCAACCTTTCGGTGAGTGGCCCTTGGAAAAAAACAGACTGAGGTAGAACAGTGTCTGAAAGAGGCTTGAGACCGTGAGTAAAGTAACCATCTCCTGATGTCCACTAAGACCAAACTGCAGTAAATTGGACTTTGTAAACAAGAGGGACAGCATCAGAGAAGTACCTCCATTGGAATCCATAGGCTTTTCTGTTGTTAAAAAATGCTCAAGACCCTGAATTTTGCAAATCAAGAGTCACTAAGAAAACTGAATTGATGTAGGATTATTTAAATAGGAAACAAACAGTATTAGGATAATTATTCCCAGCTTTGAGACTATCTCTCTTTGTCTCTGATATTCCAAAAAACAGAAGACTGGAGTGCCCAGACCCAAAGATGAAAGGTTTTAAACTCCTTTGGGAAAAGGCTCTTCTCATTTCCTCTTGATGTGGTTTGGGGAAGATTAAGCAGTTCTCTCATTCTCTGAAGTTCTGGTAGTCCCTGAAGAAAAGTCTCAATAACAACTTTGAAAAAACCTGAGTGGCAAGAAAAGAAGCAAAATACATCCAAATCTAAGAAATTAACAATATCCCTTCAACATACCGCAAGAGCCTGGCAACGCATTCTGTTTTCCAAGCCCATTGTGAATATTAAAAGTTAATTTTCTGAAATCAATTAGAAGCAGCTAATCTCAATGATGAGCAGAGAGCTGACTGATGTCAGAAGCAGCAGGGCTGAAACAAACTGCTAAAAAGCAATATGCCTTCAAGCCCAGTGGTAAGATTCAACTTGAAATTCTGACGAATCACAAGATTGAGTTTCTAGTATAACTGGGCAACCGCCCATTAAAAACAGCAGTTGTACAGGAGGATCAAAGATGAAAAGAATTGGTTGATGCTTTCAGCTGGTTCCACAGAAATTATATGCCAGTAAACTTTACGTCCCCAGCCAAGATGTAGGATATGTTATTTTCTGAAAATGGATAGGAAATGGGGTAATCAGAGGTCTGGAAGAAAACAATATACATTTTAACCACAGTTGAAGTACAGTTGCTCCAATGGAGTACTTGGTCTCATTCACCTATAAAAAATACCTAACCATATCAAAAAAATACGTTGTAGGAAAATCACCAAATATAAAGTTTTAGTTTTTCAAAACCAACCCAAATTTACAGAATATCAAAGAAATCAGAGACACCTGGATAAAAATTTTTTTTTTTTTTAAATATATTAAGCAGAACCTTCTGCTTTCAGGTTAAAGTGAACTGAGAAGTCTGACCTCAAAACAGTGGAAACCAGAGAAAAAGAATCTTCAACTTTTTGTAACAAAATTACATTCAGGGACTAACTTTAACGAAGTGCTTTTGTTTGTTTTCTTTATATAATATGAAAAAGACACTTTAAGCCAAAAATTAATTCCTTTAATTTTAACTACATTAAGTACTTCTGTTCAAAAAATTAAAACATCGGGTTGACCCATAATTATTTTTAGTTCAATCATAGAACTGAAAAGACCAATCCTTTTTATGTCCTGATCATGCAATGAGATGAAAAGCCAAGGGCTATAAGAAGGAATAATAGGAATTTTTAATATGGGAAAAGATAAATAAATAATAAGCACCTTATTATTATCTTCACAAAATTTTGTGCTGCAATTCTTAAACTGGAAGAGAAGTGTGAAGTGGTGATACGGGAACATTTACAGACAGTATAAAATTTTGATTACTTAGTTTCTCCCCGCTTGATCATTAAGGCACTTGAGTGAGCTAAGCAAGGTATTAAACAAAACTTGAACAAGTTCAGTATTAGTAAAAACAAAGAAATGCACATCAGAAAAAAAAATTATAGTAGTATAGAAGATGTATTTATGAATTACAGACAGCTCCGTATTAACAGGAAAAGGATGTTAGTATCATCATAAAGGATTAAAAAAATCCATAATATGTCGCTTGCTGCAGAAAACAGACAAAATGTGGTATCCATTAGGAAAGTAAATAAGTGTTAATTTAGAAAATAGTCCCAAATATCTGTGGCTTGTGCTCCCTGAGTGCCAAACTGTTCACTTCACTTACAATATGATGCTGCAGAATAGCGCTCAGAACAACAGCAAGAATAGGTAAGAGTATAGAAAAATGTTTAGAAAGATCATTTAGCTTGGAAAATAGTCAAATCAGAAGTAGTTAATAAAAATTATAAAATAAAGAATGGATGGTTTATAAGCTTCTGCTGCCTTTGCCTCACAACACTAAGTGAAAAGACTTCACTAAAGCCCAGCACATTAAGACTTCTTTAAGGAAGTATTTTTCCACAGAATAAATAATTAGACTCTATGGTCTATATGGTCTATAACGTCACTAAAACCAAGAAATCAGCAAAAAATTATTATATTAGACATTTTAGCAAGCATATCCAGAATCCTAGTAATCACTGTTATTGGCCAGAACTGTCTCACTTCCAGCCAATTTCTAATTACTAAGAATTGCAGTAGGCTTCCCAAGTCACTATATCTGCCCACTGCAGCATCCTCCCTCTCAAGATGACCCCTTTCAGAAGACGCCTATTCAACAAAAAGTACTTGATTCAGCTCCTGATTCAGAAAGCTGAAAGGAGGGTTTTACATTTTAGGTGCCTTGGATGACAGAGCTGCTATCATAGCTAAGATAGAGTTAGTTAATGATCAGTGGAGTCTACACTGAATTGAGCAATTACAGCAATTTACTTTAAAGAGCTATTAATCTTATCCTAGATACCTAAATTTAGAGGTCCATAAACCCATCATTGAGTCCCACCCTGAAGTCAGGGCAAGCTAAACCCCTATCCTGCATATTATCCAGTATGTTAATTCTCATATTCCTAGAGGGCACCTTCCAGAACAACAATTAAATAATTTCCTCTGCTACTCTCAGATGCAATTAGGTAACAGAATTAAACCAGCCAGGATTTTCACTTTTCTGAATATACATATAGTAAGAAACTGAGTGTCTCCCTCACTTTGTGCAATTCTTAGATGCACTAGAGTTGGGCCTCACCCAGATCAAATGTCTAAAGCCAGCTATACAAAGTAATGCCTCAAAGCCAGTATTTCCACCCTAAAATTATTCTTTTCCATCATATTTACCATAAAAACCCATAACTGAACTAAATGTTTCAAACACCACTTTGGATAGATTAAATATAGGTGCTGCCATATGATGCCTGTGCATTTTATGTGAGACTCTAGGATAGATTTGTAATAACCTGGGCCATTTTATACATCCATATGGCTCAACGACTGAAAGGCAGCATGGTTAACATCTACAGATCTTTTTTCTTCATCAGTGTGCATCAGTTCCTCATTATCAAAGGCAAGCCAGAGCTAGAAACCCAAGCCAAAAGCTAACCTGTCAAAATCTCCTTTTAAATCACAAATCTCCTTTGTTGCCCTGAGGAACTTCATTAATTGAATATGCCTGTTCAAGAATCATTTCCGTGTTTAAAAAATCCCATTCCTTATACCTGTTAGCACAAAAGCATGCCAAAAATGTTCCACAGGCCCATGCTTGCAGGCTGGTGAGTGCTATTCAGCCTCATTTAGTCTCGAGTCTTGTTTTGAGGATAATAAAGAGGTTTTTCTAAATGCACTTGAGATGTCAGCAAGCCATCTTCCATCCCTGCAAACCAAAATGCATACGGAATTACAGCTCTCAGCAGAATTGGTCACGGTCCCATCTGCTTGCGTGCAGTAAGGATGAGAGACTGATTCATCCCCAAAGAGGTACCATGCTGTGCGACTACACTCCTCAGGCTGTGCTGAGACAACATAAACTACCCTCTGAAGCTGAAGCAAAGCGCTGTGTAAAAAATGTTCAGCAGAGTACCCAACACCATCACGAGGACTCGGTGCCCACCCACGCCGCTGAAGGAAAGGCTTGGGGTGAACAGAAGCTCCTGCAATCTCCTGATGTGGCTGATGGAGAGGGTGATGCATATCTTTGATGGGCTGAATTGACTTCTTGAACCTCCTCTCTCTTCCCACAGACTTAGAAGACTGGTACCTACGCAAGCAGGAAGAATGTGGCCTAGAGGGTCTCATATAAAGACCTTGGAGTCCAGGGACACCCTGTTCTCTATTTAACAGCCTCTAGATGAGGATGCTCAGAACTACAAAACGCTTATAATCTATTACATGGCATCCTAGTGCAAGCCTGTGCACTAGGAACTATTTGCTAGAAATGAGTTGGTTGCTAATTCAAAAACACTATCATCAGCAATAAAGGAAAAACTTAAATGGATGAGCTGGTTTACGTTTAGCAGCTTCTCATTTTAATTAGCAGATATTTATTTATCTCAACTTTCCCCTTAACCTCAATTTGTTTGTAGCAAGAAAGGAAAAGTAATCCTGATGAACAAACACTGATGTTTAGTTATATAAAATATTCTGCAAGCATGCGCATTACAAATAAACACAACCTTAAATCTGTGTGTTACAACTAATTTTAGGACTTGAGTTTTATCCAAAAAAAGAGCATGGAAAATCTTGACACGCACACCTCTGTCTCCAAACAGACAAACTAGAAAGGGCAAAAGAAGGCAAACTAGCAGCTTCTACAAGCTGGGGGTGGGAAACTGAGGGGAGGGATATAACTGAAATGACAAAAGTATTTGTTAAAAAAACAAATTAATTTTCATGTGAATTTTTAAAGGTGTGTTTTCCTGGAAAAATGGTCTTTTGGTGTATACACCATCTACTAACTTATGTTAAAAAAAATCCCCTTCTCTGTTGGGACAAAGAAACAAGAGGAATACATTAACCAAAGAAAGCTACTTTTTTAACAAAGAGAATGCCAACAGAGCACTTAGAACACACAGGGGAAAAAAGTAACTTTAAGAAAGGCTAGATTATCTTTTTCGATGGAAGAAAAAACAAACAAACAAACAAAAAAGAAATGTTTCTCTTTTTTTATAAGGACTATTGCTGGAAAGCCAACCACCCACACCCCTCCCACCCCCCCACCCCGTCTCCAAACCAGTGCAGGCAAGGCCAGAGATGTCTTACTTCACTGAGCTGTGTTGCTGGGAGACTGGGTTAGGCAAACACACACAAAGAAGCCAAAAGATTAAGCAAGATGACGACTATTACCATATTTCACAGTCAAATCAGATGACACTTCAATGCAGGAGAGCTATAAATTAAAATAATTTTTCAAAATTAATTTGAAGACTTCTTAGAGAAAACACTGTTTGCCCTAAATTACCCAGGACATGAAAATAAATAGTGTCTCCAAAGCTGTTAAAGCTGTAGACCCTGAGATTTCTTTTCACTACCATCTTCCCCAGAAGCTTTGATACTGGATACAAACCATGCCTTTGTTGAATGAGACACTGAGTTGGCCTAAAGGGTTATAATGGATACCCAAATGCCACTGTAAAGAAAAAAAGAAAAAGAAAGGAAGGAAAAACCCAACCAAATATGCCACTTTCCTTCCTCACAGAAAATTACACCAAGATCACAAAATCACAGAATATCTCAAATTGGAAGGCTCTTGTAAGGATCATCACGTCCAACTCCCTGCTCTTCACAGGACTACCTACAAATAAACCAAAAGACTCAGAGCATTGTCCAGATGCTCCTTGAACTCTGACACACTTGGTGCCATGACCACTTCCCTGGGGAGCCAATTCCAGTGACTGACAACTCTCCCACTGAAGAACTTTTTTCCTGGCTTCCAACCTGAACTTCCGCTGGTGCAGCTTCATTGCATTTCCTTGTGTCCTATTGCTGGTCACCAGAGAGGGGAGACTGGCACCTCCCCCTCTGCTGAAGCAACTCTGATCTAACAACCTGATTTCTGCTTTAAAAGAAATAATCACAGAAACACTATTATCAATAGCTGATGTGATATTGTTCTGATAAGTTATTCCATTACCAAATAAAGGACACTTTATTTCCAAACACAGAAAAATAAGAAGCAATTCAGAAGACTCTTGATTCTCTTAGTAACAGTTTATCCACAGCTTTCAAGACCAGTATTATAATAGTTCCATACCGTGAAGCTGTTGTTGACATTTTTTGTGCTTGATTCAGCTACACTGGCATCTGACAGGTCAACTTCATCAAATATTAGAGACTGTGAATGGAAAATAACACAAAAACATTAAATATAGTCTGAGTCCACTTTCAGGTATGCTTACAACCTGCACTTTCATTTCCTTGTGTCCACTCCAAATGGAAAATAAAAATAGAAAAAAAATATGTGGTGAAAAATCACCAAAAAAAATGATGATGTGATAAAGTTTCCTCTCTGACCCATAAATACAGTTCTCTTTGCTAAGTGGTGCATGAGAGCATAAAAAAAATGACCCCAAAACTATATACTGCTTTAAAATTTCTTTTAAATATTTTTTTTTTTAATAGATGCAGCTTTGTATTGTCTACTGTATAGTATAAATGTGATGTCAGAAGAAAGAGAATCACATAGTAAAATATAAAATAATTAATCAGTTTTAGGAAGGAACTTGAAATTCATGAAGGGGATCCTATGATACGGAGCCAAACAGAGCTCCAGGGCCTGAAGAGATCCCTTCCACTCCTTTCTTTGAAGTTCCAGAAAGAGAAATACAGACCTTCTTTGAACACCCCAGCCTCTGGCAAAAGATTAATCAGGTTAAACTCATGATGGGTTTCGCAGCACAGAAGGGAAGACCAACAAAAATCCCACCCCCTTTTTTCAGCCATACCATGGAAGGAGAATCAATGCTGGGGGAGTTTCAGCATTTCTGGATTCCACGTTACAGAGTATTTGTATAATTTCCTACTCATAACACCTCCTTTTCTTCTCTTTATGGCACAGATGATGTTGCCATTCTCAGAGCTCCTATCTGCCACGTTTATTAAGTCTTTATATAAGCTGCTGATGGCAGCATCATGTGCAGAGAAGTGTGACAGCAGAAGTACCTCAGTGCAGGGCTCCCTGGGGAGATGATGTTTTCCTTGACTCATCACAGCCACGCAACTGTGCACCATGCAATTATAGCCAGATAGTCCTAGAATAAGAGGTCTCCATGCCTTAGTAATAGTTTTCTTGAGAAGACCAGGCCACGGAAACTCACGGAGGCCTGAAGGACCTCACCTACAGCTCCCATGAGTTGCTGCAGCCCTGCTGGGTAAAGAGAAGTAATGCCCTTCCTCTGGCACAGCACAAACTGAGCCAGCCCCAGGCAAAACGCTCTCGGTCCCAGCCCTGAGGGGGAGGGAGGAAATGCCTTTTGGAAAGAAGACAAGTATTCCACTCTGCCCACCCCCAATTTTCCCACCAAAAATTTCGATTGATGGGAAACAGTTTTTTCCCTTACATATCAGTTTTGGCAGAAAAATCTCCCTATCTTGATTTCCTGTAATCATTTCCACCTCTTTAACAGCAAGATGGGCATCAGACTAAAAGGGTTTTCATGGAAATCAGTTTGAAGGCTAACTTCTGAGCATTATCAAATTTTTGCTTTTGTTTTGAAATATTAGATTTGACTGAGATCCACCGCCCAAAAACCCAAAACTCTTTAAGGTAAATTTGTTAATTGTCTGCATAGTCAAAAATGTTAAAATAATTGTGATAAACTTCATTAAAAAAAACCAAGAGAAATCACCAGTCTTCCTTAAAGTTAATTAACACATGACATCTTACATACAGTAGTTTCTAAATAAAACAATCACCAAGTCATTAAATTACTATTATTATTGCACTTACAAATCCAAACAAAATTGAAGTTACAAGTATATGGCATTAGACACTAATAGCATAGAATTACCTTTGAATCCTTAGCATAGTAAAGGGTACGGCCCCGAAGTTTGAAATAGCGCTTTTTCCACCTCTGAAAAGAACTGGTTTGTTTCAGTAGTAATCCCTCTTTTATACTTGTCTGAAAAATATTAAAATACAGAAGACAAGGTAAATACATATATAAATATAAATACATACATAAATAGCTATGCAGATAGATGAATGTTATGCTTTTTAAAATTTATGTTACACCTCATATAACTGTGAATTTAAATTTGTATCTATTCACATCAAATTGAGACTAATTCTCTGGACAACCAGACTTTGCACTGCTATTTTTTAAACAATGACAATGTTGGCAAAATGCTAATTTTACATGTAAACCGAAAAGGCAGTCGAGAGGCATAAATTACTGTGAAGATGAACACAAAATAATTCAATTGTCTGCATAGCTGCAAACCCACAAATATTAAAGTGAGCAACAACTGATGGTGGCACAATTCAGAAGAAAAAAAGGCTAAAAAACATCTACATAAGGTCATTTCCAGTTCCAAATTTGATTATGTAGAGGAGAAAACCAATTTCCACCTAGGCACTAATACAACAAGGTACTTAAACGTGTGTCTGATTCAAGTACATGAGTTATGCCTTTAAAACAGAAGGAATGATCTGGTATGATGCAAGTCATGCGTTGCTGAACTGAAGCCTTCAGCGTGAAATCAGCTTACCATTAGGAATAATTATTATATGGAAAGTGTGAGAACAGTAACAGTGAGGGATATTTTTACCAGGCAAATATTTTTAGTCAAACCCAATGCACCAATCCAAACCTTTCCACTGCAGACTGAACCCTGCCTACATAAAGCCCATTTTTTGAAATGAGTAAGACACAAATGAGTGTATTTTAAACACATATGCTGCTTCTGCCAGTCTGTGGGATTCATCCAACCGATTACAGAAATTCTCCACTTAATCAGATGAAATGACAGGACACAGCATACTAATTGCATGAGTCTCTAAATCCATTTTCTTCAGCTTCGAAGCACGCAAAGGGTATGAGAAAAGCAAGTACATTTGAATACTACATTCCAAAATGGTCTGTAACATTTCCAGAATACTTCCAATTTGTAGTGTAGTAACATGATGCAAATTTCATAATACAATTTCTACAAAATGTGATATAAACATCATTTGAAGTTACCCCAGATCTTTCAGAGACTTAATCAAGAGCGGACCTAAAGTTCATAAACATCTTCTGTTATCAGATGCCAAATTCTCCTCAACTTTAATGTAAGTAATAAAAATACAGACAAAGCAGAAAGCACTTCAATGTTCCTACCATTTCCTTGAAATGAGAAACATTGATGTTACATACATACATCACACCCTTCATTTAGATAGTCATAGAATCACAGAATCACAGAATCATTATGGTTGGAAAGGACCTCCAGGGTCATCAAGTCCAACCTTTCTCCT
>JAVSBS010011693.1:55604-78604 GCA_033124195.1 Coracias cyanogaster | reverse complement strand
CTTTCTCCTAGCATCTCTCTAACCACTACACCATATCCTCAAGCACCACATCTATTCGTTCTTTAAACACCTCCAGGAATGGTGACTCCACCACCTCCCTGGGCAGCCTGTTCCAGTGCCTAACTACCCTCTCAGTGAAGAATTTCTTTCCAATATCTAATCTAAACCTCCCCTGATGCAACTTGAGGCCATTTCCCCTCGTCCTATCATTACTGATTTGAAAGAAGAGACCAACACCTGTCACGCTACAACCTCCTTTTAGGTAGTTGTAGAGGGCAATGAGGTCTCCTCTCAGTCTCCTCTTCTCCAGACTATACAAGCCCAGTTCCCTCAGCCGCTCTTCATAGGACATGCTTTCCAGCCCTTTCACCAGCTTTGTTGCCCTTCTCTGCACTCACTCCAGCACCTCAATGTCCTTCTTGTACTGTGGTGTCCTAACATCACAAACTAAGAACACGATCCAATGATCAGAAAGCAACTGAATTAATGCTCTCAAAAAAGCAACCCTCTCAGGTGAAACATTGCAGCTGAAAGTTTGGATTTATCTCACTTCACCTCCTATGCCAACCGATGCATTTGGTCAGCCCTCCTGCTCTAGCTAAGGGATAGCAGATCCCAGCTGAAAGGGTCTGCTCACCACACACCACTTTATGACTGCTTGCAATTTTCTGACCAGACCCTAAGAAAAGCTAGTTTTACACCATATAAATAGATTTAATCAGTAAGTGAATAAAAACACTTATGCAAAGCTGTTTATTGTAGCCATGCAGCACTTCTGTTTCATATCATTCTCCCTCTCAGATCTCATCGCACAGAATGGGAGTAGATGACTTCTGGCTTTATCAAGGGTCGGAAGATGTAAGACTAGAGAAATTCAGTTCCAAGGAAACAGTACTCCATATACATGGCAGGCACTGACTTACTGGAAAAAATTCCAAGTGGGAGGAAATCCACATTCCCTAAAATGCACTATATGTACTAGGAGACACAGAATGTACATTATACTGAGTATTTTCAGGAATGTAAAAATCTGTTCAAAGAACTTAAACCTCCTAAACCTTGAGCTATTACCCACTAAAGAATTAATTAACTCTTTCATGTAATTTTTATGCCTACATAAGCCATTTCTCCCTATTTCAACTCACTCCTTAAAATACCAGTATCCCTAAAATCAACCCCAAAACTTCAAAATTAAATCTATTTTCCAAATCAGCCATTTAAAATTAACTCCCTAAGGCTGGCAGTAAATAATCATGCAGGCTCTACACAATGTACTTTTGTGTCAAAACGTTCAGAAAATACTAGACTAGTAAACATTTATCCAAGAAATGTAAGCGCTTAATGAAGTATACATCTGAAGTTTACATTTTATCACTAATAGATATACTGGGCTGGAAGTTGAGCATCTTAAATAGACAATTCCATGGCTGCAGGCACCAAAATGGAGCATAAAGCTTTGGCCTGATGTCCTTAATTAACTTCATTTAGCCTTTAAAATGTGGAAAACACTTCCAGCTGCCAACTGAGTCATTAGGTAATCTGCTAATAATGCTTTCCTGAATCTACACACAAGTCACAGCACTTACAGTAATTTGAGATTGGAAGGGACCACTCAGGTTTTTGAATTTGAGTCCAAATAATTGCCTACAACCAGGTCATGTAAAGTTTTTAAAAAGCATATATCAGGCCATAGCTACACCTTAAGAAAGCCATTGGTACCTTTTCCTCTCTCAATGGCAATTAAGAGAGTGCTCCAAGATCTTGCTGTTCTGAGAAACCTTCCTCTAATTAAATCTCAGCTGGACATTGAATATGAAGCATAAGCAATAATCACTGCCAGTTATATTAACTGCTTTCCTACTGTAATTTAGGAGAAACAAGAAGTTCACATCCCACAACCCCACACTACTTCTCATTTTTACATAATCACTTCTCATCTGCTTGCCAAAACCTCCTTCCCTATACAGCATCTTCTATCACCAGGCAATACAACACCCCTCCAGAAGTATGGGGCTATAATTAGAATAGAAAATATAGTAGAATAGAACAGAACAGAATAGAATAGAATAGAACAGAATAGAATAGAAATCACTAACACTTAACTAGTTTAGCCATTAAAATTAGGAAAATTATTCACAATATTACAATCATAACATCACAGTGCTCCACAATGACATATATTCCTGAAGAAATCTAATTATAAATGTCATAGCCACATTTCATAAAATTAAGGTGTCCAGTTAATTAAGAAGGTGTCCAAAATTAAGAAGGTGTTCAATTATCCAAGAATATTGAATGCAACTCTACATCACCATAACCTAAGTGACAAAAATCAATGGAATCTGTGGGTACTTCAATCACTAAAATTGAGGCATCTTCTTTTACATCAAGAGATTTTTAAATATTCAGTGTATAACACTTGCCATTTCAAAACTAACAGTTTTAATTTCAAAGACAACCAACCACATTGCCTTACTTCTAATTCACTCAGCTTGTAAAGTTCCACATTTGTACAGAAGTCAAATTCAGTCTCTTCTGCTGCTGCAAAGAGACCCAAAGGAAGGAGAAAATGTGAATTTAGGACATAGTAAACTGACTACGGATGCATTATTGACTAGTGCAAACTAAAATGTTGAATGATTAAAGGTAAAACTCTCCTCCCTACTCCTTTTTAGGTATATAAGTGGACATGCTGCTCTAAATGTGTCAGTAGAGTGGAGAAAAGAATATTGGGAAATGTATGAAAGAGAATAAAAATGAGAACACAAAAGGCCATAAAACAGGGCAGGTCAAATGTAAACAGGAAATTAAGAAGAAGAATTTTACAATCACCTTGACACAGATGCTCATGCTGAGACTAAAATGTTCCTCAAATACTTTCAAAGATGAAAGGCAGCTAGGGGATTGGTAGGAGCATCTTTCAACAGAGGTATGAAAATGATGCTCAAGGATGAGACGATCCCAGCAAAGAGGGTCATCAAATTCTTAGCATCTATTTTTACCAATGGAAGATGATGAGATAGATAGTGTCTCACACAACATGTTCTTCGTAACATCAGAACAGCTATATCAACATGAAGCACATACACAGGAAGTACTACACCAGCCAAACCACTAAGTCATGTGGACCAGATGGCATTGACCTGAGAGCCTCGAAGGTCCTGAAAGCACCACTGAAACTGACATCCAATTCTGGTGAGACAGTAGAGTCCATTCAAAAGAATAATATTGCTGACCCCAGACACATCGGATGTGAAAAAGTCAAAAGAGCTTTTATAAAGGAAAACACTGAGCTGCTACCTGCAGGGAGTTCAGGGGGTGGAGAGGAAAGCCTGTGGATAAATGAAGATCCACTGGACTCAGATTCCAGTGGACAAGGATTCCCACCAAAGACTACTGAAGTAATTAAGTTAGAATGACATTGGGAAAAGGGCTTTTTGTGGACTGAAAGTTGCTTGAGGGATAGGAAGCACAAGTAGGGCTTAACAATCATTTTCTCTTCCGGATTCCCAAGGAATCAGGTTTATTCAAATTCAGTGACACAAAGAAGGATCACGTAATAAAATCTTCAGGTTTGCAGAAGATACAAAGGTCTTTTGAGTAGTTAAGTTCCAAGCCAATGGTGAGGAACTCAAAGGATGTTATAAAACTGAGCAAGAGAGCAAAGAGGCAGAAGTCAAGCTTCCGCCCAGGTCAATGTAATGTGCTCTGTTTCAGGGGAAAAAAAAAAAATCTAACTTCACTAACATTCTCACATAAACTTTGAGTAGAGAAGAGATCTAGGAATCAGAGCTCACAGCTCTTTGTGCTCAATCACAGCCAGAAAAGCCATAAAACTTTGGCTGTTACCAAGAAAATTAACTAAACCAAGACAAAGGATGGAATTTTTTCTGCTATATCATGCACTGGTGTACCATACAGTTCTGGTCTCTCCAAATTAAGAAACAGGATTAAAAGAAGGTACATAGAAGGGTGTCTCAAATGGTTCAGAGGATGGGGCAGCTGCATTACAAAGAGACACTAACAAATCTGGAACACTTCAGTTTGAAGAGCAGAAGTCTGAGTGGGTAATACGATCAAAGTTTATAAAAGCATTAAAGCAGAGTAGGGTGAATGCAGACCTATTGGTCACCAAATCCCACAATATTATAACACGGAGGAATGTGATGAAATTACATTGAAATCAGCTTACCAAGGATAAAAAGCACTACATCTTCACATAGCAGGTAGTGATTTTATGAAGCTTTCTGTCACAAGAGATTGTAGAGGCAGACAGCATCAGCATGTACTAAAAAAAGATTAGACAAATTCGAAAACACCACCTCTGTATGTGGTCCCTTTAATCCACCATGGGGAAGTACCACGAGAATGGACTGCAGCCAAACTCACGCGCTGCTTCTGAAAGCCCTTCCTATCCCACTGTTGAAGATGGATTATTGTCAAACCCAGCAAAAAAGGTCACAGGTTGGATTTTTCCCACTATGTTGACTGCATCTCTTTTGCTTTAAGGTCCAATGTTTGTGTCTGTAAGTGGACCTAGGCCCTCATTTACCCAAATAATTAATATCTCGATTGTTGACAGAGCAGGCCATTAAAGAAAAAACACCAAAAGAGATGACAGTATTTGATACTGTTTAATGCCCTTCTGTGATACTTCCTATTCCTATGACTTTGCAAAGTCAAGTATTAAAACAAAACTGACTCTCTTTAGTACTGTGGAGAGTTTGGTACATTTTCACCACCTGACAGGTACAGCTTTAGGCAGACAGAGTCTTCATTAAATTACAAAGTAAAGTCTCAGAGCTCATGTTAACTTGAAGGCCCTTAAAATATTCCATGTGTTCTGTACATTAAAAATTACTTTTATTATTAAAAAATGTAACAATCAAACTCTTGATTTTGATTAAAATTATGACCCGGGAATTCCAAGCTTGTGATTTTCTTGACAATTTCTGTAGAGCAGCTTCCATTACTGTCACTTATGCTGACAGATTTTTCATTAGTTATGCCAAAATAAAAGCTTCATCAGCCACTCAGTACAAGGTTACATTTTATTGAAGATTCCTGATTGTAGTGAAGGAAGCCTGACACTTGAAAATTAAAACCAAACCAAGCACTGTTAGACCTCTGAATTTATCCAGCTAAAACCAGTCAAAATAAAACTGCAAATCAGTGTTATCATGTTAACTATATAACATTGCTTTATCTTAAAAGATTTTAAAAAATTATAAAATCTTAATTAAAAGAAGTACCATCAAGAACTGATCACTCAGTGGAACACGTGAAGCTACATCATGGGGTACTTACCCATGCTTGCCTCAACTGAGATGTCCCAGACTGGTGCTGCTAACACATCCTCCAGGTTACATTAGTGACAGAGAAATCACAAAAAGTGGCAAGTTGCATGTGCTCTCTGTCACTGTTTATGACAGTTATCCCTGTCCCATTAAAAAAACCCCAAACCAACAGCCTAGCTAGCTTTGAGAAAACAGCTTTCTCAAATCTCCAAATGAAGGCCAGCCACACTCCCCATCGCAACACTAACCTGTGATTAAGCATCATAATTTTTGTGTAATAATAATAATGTATGCTCTTCTGAAGTTATTCTTATATTCCAGATTTGTAGGGTCCTTTAAGTGGATTGACTCTAGCCTAAGTGAAACTGTAATACAAATAAATGCAATTATACATCTTATGCAATGCACTTTTTCCTCAACCTTTTTCTCCCTTCATGTTCCCTTCCAGCCTACACTGTGTAAACAGATTTTGCATTAGTTCTGTTAAAATAAATTTTTTAAAAAGCTTTCATCTTCTTCTACTTGGAATATATGGTAGTGTAGTAAAACATGAAATAAATATGAAACTGCAGAGAAATTGTCATAGAAAAATATCTTGGTAGCAGGCTTAAGTACAATTAGCAGATTGATTTTGATTTTAAAATAGAAGTTATAGCACATATCAAAAACGAACAGGATACTGCCGTATTAGGATGAAACATTAAACTGGGAATTAAAAACCAAGCAAACAAATATTTTAGATATAAGCTCAATACTAGATTGAGAGTCAGAAAAGAAATTTTATCTGCGGTTCAACTCCTAACTTCCACTCATGTCCAACATATTGATCTCACTCTGTGTTCTCATTAATCAGTCCATGAAACAACTGTAATTAACTGAAAAAGGATAAACCACTTCATAGGACTACAACTCAGTGCCAAAGATTTCAGGGTCTTGGTGTTATTACACAACTCAGCTAACAGTCTTGAGGTAGTATTTTACAGCTACTGTTTGGAGCTTCAATAGCTGTTCTTTTTAAATTACACATGCTCTGAGCAGAGAGATTTAAAACAACAAGGTCTAACTGGTTTTGAGACAGAAAAATATCAACGGTATGTATCTCAGGAAGGAAAAAAATGGAAAAACCCATAATAAACAGTCAAAGCACTCAGCTGGCAAGCTTTTTCCTTTACTAGCATTATTTAGGTCTTGGTCTCAACTAAATAGGAGGAGCACTCAACACACTTGCCAGTCTGTAAAGTATATACACTATACGTCCAACATAAACCATTTTGCCACCTCATACAGCAAAATGAGAAAAGAAAAAATCTCATTACATTTCCACAGAAAAGAGCAAATTCTTCTAGTTCTACCCAGTGTTAATATGCAAAGAAGAGCTGATCAATTACTTGGGGAACTTACAAAAGCATCATATAGCAAAAATATACTAAACAACGCTACAAACTTTTAAGTAATCCTTTCTTGAAAACAAATCATAACTTAAGCTTGTCATAACAAACCTTCTGTGTTTTACTTCTTGCAGTTTTAATTTTTGCCCCTGCGAGAATGTTTAAACAAATACCAGTGATGCTGCCAGACTTCCTAGGAGCTATGCTAGGTAGAAAGAAGCTTACACAGAGCCACTTAGAGCTCCTGACTCTCCAGGGAGAGCCAAGGAACAACTGATGTCCTTCTTGCAGGCTTTTTCCACACCTCTATCTGACTTTTGCTGATTAAGGAAAGAGAAAAAGCTTTTAGCAACAAAATCTACAGAAGGCCAGGAAGAGTTGTAGAACAGGACAGGACAGGACAGAATAGAATAGAATAGAATAGAACAGAACATAATAGAATTAGAATATAATTAGAATAAAATAGAATGGGTTGGAAGCGACCTACAATCCTATCTGGTCCAATACATACAAATAGTAAACAGATAATTTCAGGTAACCTCAGTCTCATGCAAATGTGTTTTAAAACAGTGAGTTCTTAGAATCTTAGTATTTATTCACTTCTTTGAAGATATGAAAAATGTAAAAATACTATCCCGTCCATTCACTTCTTAACCTTTCCCTAATTACCAGTCAGTCTAAGAAAGCAATCAGTCATTGCAGTTGATACCTTATATATAAATATATATAATAAATATATATATATATATATCAAGCAGTATATAAATAATCAATATATATCGATACTCAAGTTTATTGTGACAAATAAGACACCAATTTCACAGATGCTGTGGCCCTGGGATTTGCAGATTCCTGATATGCTTGTCATACGGATGTGTTTTAATCTAATTGTACCTCAGTTCTGAACAGGCAGAAAAGGATTAACACGTTCCCACTTCAAAGAGACATGATGCTGATACATCCATTTGTTTGTGCAGCCACACATCAACATTACCTGTGTACCTACTGAACCACTATACATTTAGGAAACAGATTATTACCACAAGAGTGCTGATGAATTCCCCAAAACAGGCAAGGCACTTTTAGTAAAGGACAGGGTCTCAGCTGTTTCTACCGATTCTCGTAGTAAAATCCTACTTTCCCAGTCTTTAGCAGAAGCGCTGGTGGAAGTGGAATTCTCATATTACAGCAAGAGGAGGAAATTATCTCTTTTGAGATGACCCGACTGGAGAGCAAAAGAATAACACACATCGGACCCTCCCTTCCCCTCTGTTTACTGACGGGAAATAAGAGCCTGTGATTACTTCTGGATTCACATTCCCTTTGTGACCAGACTCATTCATGTACACGCTATTTTCTCTCATTCAAAAAACACAGTGAAGCTGCTTCTTCCAAAACACACATCTCTGACTGGAATGCAGCAGATCAGTAATTCTCAAGAGTTTTTATACAGCATGGCTTATGCTTGTCTATCCATGAAGGAATCTCTTCTCTGGCTCTACATAAGCTCTGGCTTTTACTCAAGGGTGTCCAAACCCTTGAGTTGTGGAATACAATACTATGTCTCACTTCAGTCCATTGGAAAATCAGGGAGTGGATCCTCTTGAAATCTATTTCTGGGTATGTGAAGGAGAAGGAGGTAACTGAAATAGAGTTAGTACGGACTTGCCAACGGTGAATCATGCCTGAACATTGGGGAACCTTTCCTAAGACCTCTGCATCAGACAACAGCATAGCACCTCCCATTCCACTTGGTGTTCAACAGCTCTTGTTGCTAAAATATAACAGAGGTAGCAGTGACTCACTTTTCCTCTTTTGGTGAGTTGAGGAATTAAGTATGGACGTTGTCTTTCCAGTTTTCAAGAGCTTGATGGCAATTTTTTCCATTTAAACAATTTCAACTGCTATTAAACAAAAGTCATAGTATAAAATGAAGTAAAACTACAAGCACGAAATAAATGTGCGAGAATAAAACTTGACTATAGTTGTCATTGGGGCTTTTTTATCAAGGAAACTACTTTCCATATAAATTATTTTTCAGTTTTATAAAAGCTGTCATTTTACATGTCCATTGTGTAAGAGGATTTGGCACCTTGAAGGTAAGAGCACTTACATGTTTCACAGTGTGCTTGCTTTCAGATTGTGAAGCTACTTTCCAGGGGAGCTAAAAAAGGCAAATTCTATTTCAGCTTCAATAAAACCTCAAAAATATTCTGAAAATTTTGCTTAACTTTGTATCCTCCACAGCCACTAATGAAATCAGAGACTCATAAAGCACCTAGAAGAGGCATAAAAAGATCTTTTAGTCTACCCTTTCCTCCAAGGTAATACTAACTGTATACAGATTTGCAGAAACAGGTTATCTATCATCATATTCAAGAGTCCCATTTTTTCACTTGAATTTTTTTTCTGGTCCATTTGTTGGCAAAAAGGCCACTATCATCAAACATCTGCATCAGAAGACAGAAACACATGAGCAGTAGAGGTGCTGCATCTCATATGCCTGCATTCATTGCTTCTGTAGAGTTAATCTTCATATGTCCAGTCACATAATCCCTAGACAGAATGATGCGGGGGTCTAAAATATGGTTTTTCACATGACCCCACTGTCATTACAAAAATACACCATCCTTCTTTACTTTCTCTTTAAATGAGGTCTGCATCTGCCTTTGTCAGCCATCCTTAGGCTACTCCCATAAGACATTTGCCTAAGATGTTCTTAAAGCCCGTTGTTACAGAGATCCTCTACCACTAAAATGTCTTCCCTTGCGTAAACCTCCTTTGTTGAATTTTAACCCATAAAATGCTGTTGTAGGACAATGATAAAGCAGTAAAATGTCAGTATATGAACTCAAAACTCAAAGGCTGCTCCTAATTCATACTACTTTGTAAGGAGAAAAACAGGGAGAACAGCAACCACTTGGTAGGACAACTGTTTCTGTTCTTCACTTGGCATGCTCCAACTTTCTTTCGTTCAAATCACACTAACTTTTCATCAGGGGAAAATATTATCTACATTCAGTTACTAAATGAGTCATCAGGTTGTTCTGCTTTTTGACCAAACTAATAGATTTGCATCTAGAGGTATTTTTAAATAGAAAAAAGATGAAGAATTGCAAATGTTTTTCCACAGAGGATATAGGTTATGGAGTCTAATATCCTGCTGTGTTCTAAGATTAGGCTCATCATACAGTCCTTGAGGCGGATATGATTATGCTGTGTGAAACCTCTCAATGAAAAGCATCTTCAAGAGCATTTATGAGCAAGAAGCTCTACTCTCCTCTGGGATGAGGATCAAGTGTCCTATTTATTTCACTGGCCTTCCACATAAAAGTAGAAAGCATGGAAAATATTTTTTAAAAATAGATGTGGTTATTCAGATTTACATTTCCCAATCATGTTTCTTTGGTATCTTCTGTTTCAAATACTTTTTTCTCATAATTGCTTACCTGTGTCTAACACAAGTACTACAAACTTTTGAGATTAATTCACTTTCTAAGCATTAAGTACTTGAGGAACGTCTGCAGTCACTATCTTTCCCCTTTGATAAGAGCTGGAGGACTTTGCCAGACAAACACTAAAAAATCTTGCCCGTGATGTGTCCTTGCTATGACAGTCACAGAAGGGAAGATGCAGCTGCTGTGCAATGTTTCAGGGTAGGCAGCCAACAATAGTAGGTCTGAGGGGAGACACCACCACTAGGAGCTTGAACGACTGAGGCACAAGCATGCATGTTTCAGGACCAGGAATTCCAAGCAGGAAGGCAGGGCAGGTGTCCTTTAGCACTAAACCCACCAAAACTTCTGAGCCAGAGCATCCCATTTTCTTCGCACACTCGTGCTGGAGGCTGAGTTATGTTAGAACTTTCTCTACACACCGAGGAAGTAACAGAAAACAAACTAAAATCATTGAAAATATATTAATCCAGTCTAAACGAAAAATTCAAATCTACAGGATGATCTTCAATCTTCTTTCAAACTAGCTAGGCTTAAAAGAAAAGACTGGGTAATTTATCTTAACTCCAAGAAAAATAATTCTAGCTATTTGTAACAATGTTTTTCTTGTTAAAAAACTGAAAACCCCTTTATATGGAACATTTTAAGAAAAAAATGATTAGTCAAAAATCTTTTTTGCACAAAGACACCGTGAGTTTATTACGTGGTTCTAGACAGTAGTTAGAGGTCCTGATCACAGGGGACTTGGATGACAGAAATGTGACAACAAAGTCAAATCACCCACAGCATGAGTAATTTCTGAGTCACCTGAATTTATCATTCTCACTTCTTCCAATCAGATTCTTGATATGGTCTTATACTCCCAAGAAGTCTGGGAATAAATGTGATTAATAGGCTTTTTAATTTTTCCTCTTCCCTTTTTTTTTTAAGCAAAGAGATGCTTCTCAAACAGTCAAACCATCTTCATAGCTTTCTATGCTAGCCCTGATGATTCATCCAGAGAAACAGAAGAAAAACTACTTTTGCCTATTTATATGTATGATCCACTTGCGTTATTTATACGGGCCAACTACCAACACTAGCAATTCTAGACACACAGCAATTAACACCACAAAAGACCAAAAATGTTTCCTACAATCTAAGACGAGTTTCAAACCAGCAGTGCTGATTTTAAAGCCAATCCACTGATTTATCCCATCAGCTGCAGAGACTGCATGTGTTTAAGACCACAGCTACCAGCCGATTTTCAGGTTGCCAACTGAAAGGTGATCAATCAGGGAAACTGGTTAAGAGCAGCCGGAGATTTCAAGAGAGCATTTGATCAAGCTTCACTGAGCAGCAGCCTCTAAGGGTGCTCATCTCTTCTACAGTCACCCAAACTGATCGAGGATTACTCATCTAATGACGTAGCAGTTGCTGCTTTTAAAGTATCGTTCAAGGTGTTGAATAGGTTTTCCATACGCAAGATGAGCATACAGCAAAAGCATAAGGTATTTTAATTACAAAAGAGAAAATACTTCTCACCAGATTTTTCTCTCTAAGCTACAAATCAGAACTGCTAAACCCCCTGAGACTTTCAGTTGCGCTTCAAAATGTAGCTCCATACCCTCAGAAGGGGCAGAATATATCAAGGTCTAGGTGTATGTTCCGTTCCATTAACTGAGATGGTGAATGGCCTGTCAATACAATACCACGGGGGCCATCGCCAACAGCAGCCTTAAACTTCTTTATTCTCCGCTGGAAGTCATGGTTTAATTTATGTACCTGTTAGTTAATGAAGGTCTTAAACTCACAAGAGAAGCCCGAGGGGGAAAGCACATGGACAGGTGCTGACAAGCTAACAGATGATGAGAGCAGCAGGGAAGCCTTGAGGTAGGTTGGTTATTGAAGGCTAATGGGCTCTTCCATCTTCCTTGTGCCCACCTCATCTATCTGGAACACAGCACCAAGCCACAGAAGCCCATTTAATTAGTGCATCCTGCTAGGACCGGGTCTTTTGGTTTTTATCTGCGTTAGAAACCAACTGGGTTATAATTCTGAATGAGAAGGCTGAGGGTTTCTTCATGCATTTTCTAATATACCTTAACATTGACAGAATGAAAATACTAAGTTTCTATATGTGGGAAAAATTGACTATCCAAGTTCGACACAAAGATCAGAGATGTTGTAATTTTTACATTTCCAATACAGAACATATTTTCTTTTATTATTTATAATTCTCTACTTATTTTTAAACTAGACTTCAATGGGTGGGAAGTTAATGAAAAACATAACTAAAAATAAATATTTCGACACATAAAGCACAGTGACCGGAGTGGAGGAAGTGTCTTCTCTGCAGGTTAACGGGAGAGTTCTAAGAAGTTTTACATTAGTTTTACTTTCCACTGCCTTAATCAGCAAAGATGAATGCAGAGTCTGCTGCATCTTGGAGCATCCTTTTGGTGCCTTTTGGACCAAAAATGGGCCAAATTTGGTCCAGGACAGAAAACAAGGAGTTATTGCCTCAAAGAGCCTACAGCTTTAAGCAATCAAGATACAAAAAGGATGCACTAAGACACCCTGAGGAAGGAATATGTCTGCTTTTAACTAAGAAGCAATAAAATTCATGTTACTGTTTGAACACCAAAAGGACATGAAAGCATTTAAATGAGAGAAAAAAGTGGCAGGTATGTGTGAAATGAGAAAGAGGATCCTTAAAGCAGCAATGGCACAAAAAAAGGACAAGGAAGAAAAAAGACAGTATTATTAAGTCTAGCATCACTGCCAATGATGGAAAAAGCTACACACAAATCAGCAAGGGTCTCCTGCAGGGTGAGCCTACATCCTCTGATTTATAGTAACCATTCACATATGCTATGAATAATCAAGAATTATTCATATGAATAATCACATTCATTATAAATAATCAATGCTTAGGAAAAATGACACTTTGGAGTCTCTGCTTACATTTGTTAATATTTCTTATCACTTGATACATGGTGTCACTGAAATTATACAATTGAGTTTAGCTGTTTAATTCACCTACCTAGAAACCTTTCCAATGGGCAAATAGGATCAGTATTGAAACACAGAAAGAATGTGCACTAATATTTCTATTAAGAGGGGGGACATCCTTCTGGATAAGCAAACCCCAGCAGTATTTAACAGGTGAGTGATATAAAGCACATCTCACCTACTGGTAAGCAAAGTAGAATACTCTTGTTCTAAGGATATCTGGGAAATGGTTCTAACCAGCTGTCAAAGGAAGATCCACAAAAAAGTATAAATAGAACCAACTGTAAAATTACACTAACATTTCACTAGTATGAAAGAGAAATAATCTATTAGGAGCATTCAATTAGACTATAATTGGTTATGTTAACAGTAAAAACTGGGGGAAAAAAGAAAAACTGGAAATCACTGCTTATTTTAGAACTGATGTTTGATAACATTAATACAGAAAAATTGTATTTTATGTTTGTTAAGAATGATTCATGTATTACTATCTATGAAGTATAATTTGAATAATAAACGATGACCACAGACCACCTTCTCTGTGTTTAGTGAAGACTGAGACAGGTTCTTGAAACCAAAAGAAAAAAAGCCTTCTCCACCACAAACTGCTCCAGCATACCAACGAAATGTCATGTTAATCTTCTTTATATACCTTCCATTTGACGTTTTACAGGTTGTCAAAATCATTGTAGATCCTATACTTGAAACTTCCAGGTGTCGTTTCTCTAATCAAGCCATAAAGCTGTTGGAAAAGTTAGTTCTTACAGTAACTTCCTAAGTAACACTGACTTAGTCCCGATATGTGAAAAGGAGAACACGTGCTGATCTTTGTATCTTCCAGTACTCTCCATCTAATGTCTTGAACAAATATTAAGGTAAAAAACAAACACAGTCTCCTTTTAAGTATGGCAATTGCATTTTAAATGAAAGTAATCGCCAAAAGTATTTATTCCTTTTTATAAAAGCTGGATTACAGCTAATGACCACGTGGGGGTAGTAGTGTGACGGTAATGCCTTGTGCCCAGCAGCTCAAGCATAGTGGCTGTCTCAAAAAAGCGCATTTTGGCAGCGGGCTTTTGATTCTTTACAGTGTACATACTTTAACCACAGGATATGCATGCATGTGGCCAATTGCATATCAAAATCTGAGATTTAGGACACTCAGGGAAGAAGTGTTGTAAGTTATACTTCTGTAAAGGATTTGTTGTGGAAAAAAGAGCTACATATTAAAATTTAGTGAGAGAATATGCAAGCGAGTTTTGGCAATCATTTACTGAAAGGTGACAGATTCAACCCCTCGATTACAGAAGAGTGAACATTTTTGCTAAGTCAAGCTGGTAAATTATCAGTGGTTAGTGACTTCTGGCCTTAAACATAGATTTGAATTTTCTATATATAAAAGAGGATGCTTGGGCTTTACTCTTAAAAAAAGAAAGATTAATTCCTATGCTCTTTTGAGTGTAAAATAGGGTCAATTTTTTCTCCTCTTAGTTACATCAGCCAGTATCATAAATAAATCACAAGAGTTGGTCTTGTGAAAGCCACTTGCCTTTTTTAAGGTGACTATATAAATATTTATTTGATTTGTACTGTGCTCAAACATAATAGAGGAGGGAAAAAAAGAGGAAAGTGCTTACTTGCTATATAAATAGCTATAAGTACATACAAGATCACACAGTGCAGCTAAGTCTTGTAACAAATTGGTTGTGCCATATGATTTGTTCTCATTCAGCTACACTGATTCACAGACTTTGTTTTACTTATATAGATTCTATTCTTCTTATGTATAATAACATATATTACAAATACTTTTTTTTTTTTTTTTTTTACACACATAGGAGTCCCAAATGCATTTGATAGCTCTGTTATACATGGTCAGAGACTGCCAAGAGAACAGTCAGAAAAAGAAATTCATCTTGAAGTCGGCAAATCAAGCTGAGCTACTGGCCACTGGTTTGTTCCTCTTCCATCTTATTTCCCCCCAAAGCTTTTGCCAGCAGTATGTTGCAAACTCCATAGTGTGTACAGGCAGCATTTGTACTAAAATCGAAAGAAGTATTGTTAAGGGCTTGCCCAGACTTGAAAGTTGACACAGATTATGGGAGTGTTTGACATGAACGCGTAACAGCCAGTCCATAACCCAATGTGCAGTCACTCTTACCTTCAAGCAAAAGCATCACATTCCTGTTTTGCTTAATGCCCAGCTAAAGAACTTCTTCTTTGCTGTCAGCATGATTCATTAAATCAACAGCTATGTCTGAAAGAATTCTTTAACAGAGCAAATTTTAGCTCTGACAACCCAAGAAAAACACAGGAAGAAAAAAAGGTCAGAACGGGGCAAGGCATCTCATGGTAAAAACAGATAAAGTCAGGGTGGACAAGTGAGGGCAGCATCATCTTCAGTGGTTGCTGCTAAACGACAAAATTTAAGAGTATGAAACTTATTTGTCACACCAACTCCCTCTGAAGAAGAGGAGGTTGCTTTTGAACAGGAATTTCAACTGCCTAGACAAATACAATGTAAACTAATTTTACCTGAATAATTGTACCAATTTATAATATAATAATCTTAATTAATATTCATTAATATAATATTACCACTATAATACCTAAGGGCTTCATTAATACTCTTTTTCCTATGCCAGATGAAGCTGAAAGTTTGAGCTAGCACAACTATGTTGGTAACTAAAATGCCTGTGTTAAACAGGCTTAAAATGACCATAATCAAAAAGGATTAGAAAAGCGATTCTTGTTTTAACTTTGTGTGTTTGCTAAGATTTTTGCAAAACAGTCGCTCCAATTGTAAAACATGGTAAAGAGTCAATTCTTCCCCTTTGTAAATCTATCAACAGTGCAGCAGAGAAAGACATTGCAAACCAGTAATGAAACAGGAAAATACAATTAAAAAAAAAAAAACCACACAGAGTGTTTTAAGAACATGACAAGTATTGAAAACTTCTGAGAATTTTTTTTAAATACTTCTGCCCATTCATTTGCAACAGTCAGAGCTTGCAGGCAGTAAAAGAAGGTAAGAGGAATAGCGTATTTTTAGGCTGAGCTGCTGATATGTAGAGAACTTCACTGACTTGCGTAAGGTCACCGTGAGTCAGCACCAACAGAACAGTGAATCTAAATCCTAATCCCATTCTCAAACTACTGAATTGACTCATTTCCCACATCCAGTTACTCTGCTTGTATTTTATGCAATACCGCACTCAAACCATGAAGTTGCTTCTGCAAATGGAATTTTTCGTGTTACAGCCCACTCTTGTAAATCAATCAAGGAAACATTTCACTATTTTCTAATTAATTTCTGTGATCTCACTTCCCATGTCACATTGTATATTCTTGCTTAATGGTAGATAAATGAGTCCAGTTGGGCATTCCAGATGACTGATTATTTGCATCTTCTTAGAAATGTTTCTACCAAAAAACCCTGATAACAAAATAAATAAGCTAAAATAAACAAGACAGATATCACCATATCTATAAATCAACGCATAATATTCTTCAGGAATCAGCTGCTCCGGCTTAGAGAAAAATATAACATACCTTAAGATTTTTTTCATACAAAATTACTTGACCATTTTAAAATGTCAAAAGGTACTAATCATGATGCCAAAGATCCTAAGAAAGTTCACTCTCCCAATCTCATGAAAGCTTCCCTGCAGAAGAAAGCACTTAAGTCTCAAAGAAAACCAGCTTAGTCTGAATCTGATCACCAAAAGCTCCAGCGCGATCTGCTGAAAAGAGGGCAGTGTCTTACTCTGCCTCCAGCTGTTACAGACAACATAGATCAAGAGTCTGTGCAAATACCAAGAGCTTCCCTTCTGCACTTCATCTACATCTGTAAACCTCCATGTTTCAGACTTACTTCAGAGGAATAAGAGCTGCTTCGTTTGTCAATGTTAAAAACTTTGAAGGTGTCAAGAATAGTGTCACAAAGGCAGCAAATCCACTCCTGAACAGCAGGAGCCATGCAATTCTCAGGGCTGGGTGAACACAATTCCACTTGGTTGGTAGGTACTCAAAGGACATTGCCCAGACAGGTTAAGGAAGAACCCAAAACTTGACTCTGAAGGGCACTGGGGAGTCAGCCTTTTCTGGCATTACCTCAAATGCTGGCATTTGCCAGCCACATTCCAATTTCAAAATTCCATTTCGTCATTCACAGATGAACCAAAAGGAAGGGACAAAAAACTTAGTTGTTAATATATTTAACTGCTGCGTATAGGAAATCGTTGAATTTCTTCTCATTCTGTGGCAATTTCCTTATACCTCCCAAGGCTGTGGCAGCATAGACTATCAGTTGCAACATGGGAAGTAGGAAAGATGTGAAATTCTGCCCGAAGACAGTCATCATACAAAGACTTCTTGAGCCATATATTACATTTCCAGAGCAAAACTCAGATGCATGATACACCTGGTTGTGTTAAGCAGTCTGGAGGCTATGAAATGGTTAGTTCACTGTTTAAAGAACATCCTGATGAATGTGAGGCCCTCTGAAGTACCTGAAAGACTATAATAATATAATTAATATATTTATTTATACATTTATATAATATAGTTTAAAATATTTAAAGCAGGTCTAGTATGTGACAAAATTAAAACATATAAAACCAAAGAATCATAGAATGGTTTGGTTTGAAAGAGATCTCAAAGATCATCTAGTTCCAACTCTCTGACATGGTCAGGGACACCTCCCACTAGAGCAGGTTTCTCATGGCCCCATCCAACCTGGCCTTGAACACTTCCATGGACAGAGCATCCACAACCCCTCTGTGCAACCTATTCCAGTATCTCACTACCCTCAGAGTAAAGAATTTCCTTCTAAATAAATATTTTTTAATAGCAAAATATGGAATAAAGAACAGCAGATAGTGGTTATAGGGCCACAGGATGCCCTTCCTGCACATCACCTCGTCACTCCTCTAAAGCTACCAATGTGAAACTTTCCGTTACCAACTGCTCAAGAGCTGGAAAATTTGCTGCTACCTGGAAGCACATGAAGTATTAGGGGCTACTCCTTGAAAAAGGCTGTGAGCTCACGAGTCCTACAGCAGAAAACATCCAAAGCCCAGAAGAAAGAGAAGAAACAGAAGACAAATCTGCTGACAGCTTCCACCAAGGTTTTAAAGACAGCAACCTCAAAAAAACCCCATTTCAGTTGCATTAGAAAGTGGCAGAGCCATAATGACACACCGTCTGTATGACAACAGATTTTCACAGATGCTGTGAAAGTCAGACAGATATATTATCAAACTGAATTTTTGCCAGCACAAGTTGTATCAGTTGTCTGAAGAATTATAAGCTGTGCTAGGAAAGAATTTTAACAAACTGTACTAGAAAGCTTTTGGTGTTTTTTAAAAATAGTTTGTTTCGATCCCTGATGAGAAAATAAAAGTAATCACACTATGACCCAACACTCACAATGAGACAAGTTTCTCTTGGGTTTCACAGATCCCAAATCTCTGTGCAGATGCACAAACACTGGCTGAACTAATTCCAAAAGAGCACTCGTCTAACTCTAGCTCTGAAGACATGAATTCCAAAAAGGTTTCCTGGACTGTGAAATTTGACAAATTAATGTCAAATCTATGTTAAAGAGATTATCAGACTGCATAATCACTTCATAATCATGAAGCTGGAAAGAACAAAGGATTTCAATTAGTTTGAGCTACTATCCAAATACAAGACCTTTATGACCTATTTCCAGGAGAACAACTCCAATGTCAACTGCCCACAAATCTTTAAGAAATGCATCGTATTTAATGAAAAAACATGGAAAAAAAGAACCACCCACAAAATGCTAGCCCAGACTGTGCTCTTCCATGCTGCCTTCTGACACACAGACAGAAAATACTTCTGAATTGATGACTACGTTATTTAATAGAATAGTAAAAGCATTCCTCTTCCTTAGAAAATACATACCTCTTTTAAAAAATAAAGTGGCTCAGAGCACAAAATACCCTAGACCAGTAAACCGAGTATTCATGTGATTACATTATTCATTGGTTGGGCAAGTGTGATTTGGAAAGAAGTCTAATAATTTCCAATTATTTCTCTTGGAGTAAAGAAATGTTGGGGATTTTTTAAAAAAACAAGACTAAAATCAAGCTTTCCAGATTCAAAAACCCTCCCCACTGATTCATTAAGCAACTTTGGAAAGCCTTTGATATCTTCCAGCACCTGAGTTTCCCATGATACTACGTGCGGACAATGCCTCTACCATTAGAGAAGATGAGGAACTCATTATTTAGCCTTTGTACACAGTTTCACCTCCATGCATTTTAACTGTGCCAGGTTATTTGCAATGCATCCTGCAAAGGATATAACCCGAACGATCATAACTCACAGAGAAAGCACTACTTTTTGCTTCTGAGAAGACCCAACTTTACGGTCATGACCTCCAGGAGTGGAAGTATTATCCTCATACTTCCTCCTTCTATGTTTTTCCAACACAGAACACTACCATATATTTTAAAAGGAATATTAAGATCCACAGTTTACCAAAATATGTTCATTATCTATTGCTGGTTCAAAATATTCATGATTGAAACATGTTCTAAAAATGGGACTATGCACACCACAAGCCTGGCCTGTTTCACAAAGTCTAATGGAAGATCAGTTTCATGAGTCAATAAAAACCTGAAAACTTTAGGAGTAGTATAGGGGGTTTTCTAACTGAAACATAATAATTTCAGAATGATGTAGAGGTGTAATACAGTCATCACTGTGTAATTTTAATATCTCAGTTATGCAAAACCTCCATAATCTGGCTCATCTATAGAAATCGAGTTTTGCATAGTTTTTCTGCTCTTGTTTCTCGGTTAACCCCAAAACGCAGATCCCTGCAATGCGTAAAGCTTATTAATAAAAGCCTTCAAGCATGTAGAGAACAGGTTTTTTTCCAGTGACGTAAGAGTCATGCCTCTAACTGTGGAATATACAAATCAGTATATTCTATTTACTGCCATCAAAAATTTGCATCTCCATCTACACTACAAAATTATGGGTGCAACAAGTTCTTTGCTAAATCGCTTCCTCCAGCCCTGCTTGATCCAGAATAGAGCTAGATCTGCTTTTCACTGGTGAAAGAATATATTCTCAGGATATCCACCTTCCTTCTCAGCAAGTAAAAGGAACACTGATAGCAAAGGAAGGGCTGAGGACAACTCCAAGTGCATCCCATCTTGCAGAGGACTTTGTATAAAGTGAGATTAAAATATTTTTCAGCAAGGAAGAATAAGGAGGAACCACATTTGAAGTAATATCACTGGCTAAAACTGCTATGTTACTCATAACAATAAAGTGGAACAGCAGGTCTTTAACACTTCCTTTGAGAATTTTATAGAACTATGTGTCTGTGGCACTTCAGGAACCGAAAGACAAATATTATAGATGCCTATAAATTAAAGTCATATTGCAATGCTAAAGACACTCAATAACCACATTCACTGAGCCCTCTCCCCTTGCCTTAGAAAACAAATAGATGCACGTAGTTTCTCTCCTCATGCGAAAACTAACACAGAACCACTCCCTGCTTTACAAACGTTTTCCTGATTAGTTCAGCCAGAGCACACCCAAACTGCAGCCACGCTCTCCCTGGCAGCCGGACCTTTCACAGCCTTCCTGGTAGGCTTCTGCAACTGGGAAACCAAACGCAATTCAGTGTTACTTGGCTAATTTCAACACATCAGGCCATTCCAAATTAAAAACAAATAACTGTTCCTAAATATAGAATCAGTAGGAAAAAGTGATTTGGAAGTGAGCATGAAAGCACATGAAAATTCTGAAGGCTCCAGCATTTCTTCCTATTTTTCAAATTCAAAAAAGTGTTTTACTTCAATTAATTGCTCCTTTTCAGATGTGAAATAGAGAGTATTAGAATTCAGTAATCTCTTAAAAATGGAAAAGTCTGGATGCTAGGCGTGCGTTTCTGTCACAATGTCAAATGAAACTTTCACCCCACACTTGCATTAATCAGATGCTTTATGCCAAATTATTACTTGAATAAATCTGCAGAAATTGCATTTCATTGGTTTCACTTCAACTTGGCAATATCCTTCACCAGAAGACCATTTAAAAATTTATGTTTATAATAGCTTCCTAAGGAAATACAGTCATTTTGAACATTTACACGCAGACTAAAAGGCTTAAGCTGGATGGGGCTCAAGGCCAGGTTGGATGGGGCCTTGAGCAACCTGGTCTAGTGGGAGGTGTCCCTGCCGTGGCAGGTGGGTTGGAACTACATGATATTTAAGGTCTCTTCCAACCCAAACCATTCTATGATTCTAAGTAATATTCTTACCTATACATGAGATTAACATAGTTTCCAGTGTCACTCAACTATGGTTTTCACATGGATACCTGAGTGTGAGCTCACGAGCACCAGTGATACACATAATGCTTACAAAAAACCTCTATGCTGCAACCATATCTGCACACAGAGAGGTCACATCTCCACCTCCTCCTCCACAGGTGACATCAGGAGACCAGATTTCTTCTGTCACTTCTAAGGAGTAGCTTCATCTGAGATCAGCAGGTTCAAATCACCTAACAAAAAAGCTTAAGTGGGAATTGGGACAAAAAAATCAACATCTGTGGACAACTTCATGGGAAGTTTGAGGAACTGCACACCACATACATGCTACTGCTACATAAAGGAGGGAAATCATGTTTTTACAGATGCAATGAACGGAAAAATCAGAGCCAGAACATTCCTCATTATATCACACACAATGATGCCTCTTCCGGAAAGGACAGTAAGTTTTCTACACAGACTAAGAGAGGGAGCATGAAAAGAAAGACGATCTATAATCAGTTCTTGCTAAGTCATCTTACCATGGCAAGAGACAAAATCTCTGTCAAAAAGCTAAATTTTGCTATATTTTGCTATATTTTGCTAAAAATAGCAGCTCATCTGATAGCCCTGAACAACTGAAAAATGAAAATGTACTGGGTTTTTTTTTAAGCGGAGGTGACTCCAGATACAAGAAACTCAGCTTCCCCACAGTCTGGTTTGTTTTCTGTCTCCACCTGCTGGTGCGTTACGTTGCCATGTTAGATAATTTGGTATTTTAAGACTCCCTTAGAATGCCTTTAAAATACGATAGGGTGGTGCAGCTCCCATTAGCAACCACAGAATTACAGCTGAAAGTTTACGGGGGAAAAAAAACCAATCCACTAAAAGTTTCACCTCTACAACTGCATTCAACACCACTTCAAATAGAACAGTCAACGACGGATGCCTGGAGCTGAAACAAATATACACTCCCAAATGGTTCATTTTTATCACATTTAAGTAATGATTTACTTTAAAAAGAGTAATGAACATCATTTCCTTTGGCCTTAAGAAAAGGTTTCACTTTTGCCATCTAGTCTAGTAGACTGGAAATAGTCTACTCTTATTTTCTCACATAGCTAAAAATGATTTAAAGAAAATCCTCAAGTTTACACATCGAATTATCAAATAATAACAAATTTGAAACTTTTATACACACATACAAAATAATTGCTTGAAGAGTGACCATAAAGCTCCACTGCTGACTGCTCTTCTGTTACTTTAGTACTCGAAGACAAACAGAAATCTCTGGCTGGTCCCCAATTGCTCTGCACTCCCACTTAAGCTTTGCAAGATACAACCTATGTCATAAACCTGTTCATAAGCAAGTTCCTGATGATGTTAAACTGACCTTAGATTCATTGCATCTGAATTTACTGAGCACCTATTTTCTTCATGACCACGTTTATAATAATCATACCAGGTTATGGGAGGACAACACAGCAGGGAAAAAAAAAGGAAAAAGAAATCAATACACTCAATAGACACACGTTAATATATCCAAGGTAGCCACTGGAAGAAA
>JAVSBS010011693.1:41630-52469 GCA_033124195.1 Coracias cyanogaster | reverse complement strand
CAAGTGAGACCTAGCTCTGAACTTTATTACTCAAGAAGAGCAAACACCCCCAAGAAACTATCGTTCCATCCACGACCGATTGGCAAAGGCTCTACTGTAGACTTCCTACAATCAGGATTTTTTCATTCCTATGAAAACACCTGCTGCTGATGGACAGCTGGCATTGTAACAGAAGTATTAGTAATGCTTAAAGCTGAACTTTTAAACCGAGGACCTGACAGAGTTTCATTTCTATAAAATATGGGGATATGGAGGAGCAGGAACCCCCACCGCACAGCGAGGAGAAACAGCAGAGTTCATGCCTAGCGTAGGGTTAACAAGAAGGCTGGCAGGCAGGAACAGAAGGCATCTGCCAAAACCTCCGCTTCTCCACTTTACGAAAACCATTCCTCCCCTGCAGCCGTGCTGCTCCCAGCGTCCCGTCAACCGAAGGTGCACGCGCGGGCAAGCACGAACAGAACGTGGCTCCGTAAAGGGAATCATAAATACTGCACTCCCAAAGAATGCACAGCATGTATAAATACTCCAGCATAAAAACAATCTGTCGCTAGCAATGCAGAGAGGTTTCCTAGCGGGCAAAATTCTGACACTGTTAAGGGTCAAGTAGGCAAAAGGCCAGAGGGAAAGTGAAAAGAAGGCAAAATTAGAAGGAAAAATAAAACTTCCCCCAAATCCCTAAGCACCTCTTAAGTCTATGTAATGCTCATGATTCACATAATCACGCTGCTGATTACACTGAGGTGCCAAGGTTTCCTTTCTCAAGCGAGAAACTGAACAAGTTGCTGGTCCCAGTTACTGTGCACAGGGAAATCCGAGCATGCAAAACAGATGCATCAGGACCTACTGGAAGAATTCAGTGTTTAATATGAACCTTTTCCTTTTTTGGGCATACCAATAAAAGGGGGGAGGGGAGAATTATCTACATAAATTACTTCAATAAAGAAACATTCAGAAAAAACTCATATTTCACAAAACTGATCTCAATATCCATGTACAACACCGAGGACACTTCTTCCAGGAATTCTAGTTGTTCCATATAGACATATCTGGAAATATTACATCAGTAAATAGCCACGGTATTTAAAAATAATCACAATCCCATTAAGTAAAGATCAAAGATACGGATAAATGTCAAAAATAATAATAATAAAAGCTAGCTTCTCTTCATAAGACCTTATAACAGCAACAATATACAGACTACATACCTTACATGCATCTATTTTCCTTCTCTAAAGGAAATAGATGTTGATATTGGACAGCATCATAGGTCTAGAAGATAAGTGAACAACTAAGAAACATGGGGACATACAAGAAGCAGAACTAATATCCTCTCAGAAAAATGCCCAAAGGCAAGAACAAAGCTCATATAATTGTACTGCAAACAGTGTAAGCCTGGAACACACTTTAAGACAAACCTCATGTACATATGCTTCTTAAGTATGAAAAACACGAATAAAAATGCTGACTCTCAGCCATGAACATAACTTTAGGATATCTGTAATAGTTTTCCATGTAGTTACATCACAGAAAACATAACCTAGAGGACCTTAGTCTTATACAAGACCTCAACCTACAGGTGAGTAATAGCCTGAACATGTACATTATCAAAAAAAAAAAAAAAAAAGGTGTGAGAAAAAAGAAATAGTACAGAAGGATACAAGTCCACTGTACAGGTCTGTACTGCTGCCTGCCCCGATGGTGTCTGATTGCTCACTACAGCACAGGAAGAATTAATAGGGCCGTGTAAAATGTATGGTGAAAATAACAAACTAGCCAACGAACCATGCTGGAAGGCAAAAGGGTTATTTTTATTTTTCTTTCTACAATAGCAGGAGTGCAAGAGGTAAAGGAATAGACTTTTACAGTCATTGAAAGTGTAACTGCTACCTTAACGTAACTATAAATACCACAACTGATGCAGGTGCTGTTTTGTACTTCTGAAAGTACGGTGCCTGCTTGCAGTTCACCCCATCAGTCAGCACTGAAGATAAAGAATGGGCATATCCCTACAGATTTTAAATCCTCTTACTCTAAATACCATACATTTCTAAAATCTGTGTTCATTAAAACACTTTGTCCAACACAAGTTTTAATAAGCGCCTTCCTTCTGCTGTCCTTATCTCCACCAAGCATGGAAGGACATACCAAAGCAAACCTTTCTCAACAGAAATAGTGTCTTTAGGCGAAAGGTACCCAAAAAGTAAAAGCTCTTCCAAGAAAACCAAAACTAAAGCAGAGCATGACCCTGATAGCTGACAAATATCCTCCATAGACAATTACGCTAATAGACTAAGAAGCTGATTTCTCTGGTCTGGGACAAAACAATTTCTATGAAGTATTTCAGCTCCAAAACATGATTGCAAAAAAACTCCACCACTTGGTTCTTTAGGCTCCCCAGTTTCTAAAGAGCAAAGTATGGTATAGGTGGCTAAAGCTCTGTTTCTACAAGTGTTCAGACAGAGCCCCACTTTGGCAGCAGTGAGTGGTCCAGATGCTTCCTCAGATTGAAATGTGCTTGGGATTCTCATAATATCCCAGAAGTGTCTGATCTGGCACGCATTGTCAACACAAACACATGCAAAACCTACATCGTACCACCAGGAAAGAGGTTTTCACAAAAGAGCCATCACAATCACTGCTACTGAGGAACATACAAAAGGGTCAGTGGTCCAGTAGGTCACAGTTTACAGTGTTAGACCAGGATGCGACAAACCTATGACTGCACTCCATTCTTCAGCTGGGCCAAACCTGTATGTCCCTTACGAAGTTGCTGTCTTCAATAGAAACTATTTAGCTATGAAAGAGCACCACTTGGCAACAAGGACTTAGCAACGTTCAAAAGGCTTCCAAAAAATTAGCATGACTCCATATGCCAACACATCCTTCCCCAGAAAGCATCAGACCTAGGTTCTGACCTCTGTTCTGTGGACCGTTTATGCAGTATATATTATACAGTCACCGCATAAACACAGCTATGTATTTTTTTTGCATTGGATGCATCACTTTGTGGATTTAATACTATGATTTTCAGGCCGAAGCATCATAATTACGTCTTTTGCCACTTAACTTTTGGGGGAAGTGAGCTCGATGTCTCAAACATAACCAGAGCAAACTTTTAAACCAAAATCTGCATCTCTAAAGTTACAAGAAAGCCAGTAATTTCTGCTGGCTTTGTCCTTATTTTCCTTCTATTTCTGCAGAAATATGACCTCAGACTGTGTTGCCTACCCAGAACTGGTGAGGAAGTGCTGTAGTACCTCCAGAAATGCTACTTGACCTCTACTGAACCCACAAACTTTGACTGAGTCTACCAAAAAAAATTAGAAAAAAATCACAGTTTTATTTCCAGAATTAAATAACAGAAATCTACTTTTATAGATGTATTGAGACCCAAAATCTTGTAAATTAGCATCTCAGTTTTAAAAATGTACCTTCTTGAGTTCCCTGTCACTAGTGTTCTTACACTGCCAACAAGTCAATCACCTTAAAATAACCACCAGCACCCAAAAATAATGATTTTTGAATATGCAATGCTATATTTGACACTAATTCATCAATTAATAATCTGGGTTTAGCACATTAGTTTAAAACTTTCCAAGTTATTTTAATCTCTGCAAGTACTTTGGTTGCTGAAATTTTCATCTATTTAGGATTAATTAGCACAGAAAGAAAACAATCCCCTTCTACCAGGTTAAGACTCTAACGTCTAGGCTGCAAATAATCCCAAAAAGATGCTTTCCTAAGTTACCAAGTCATTCGGCGCCAAGGCAAGTGAGAGGATTACATTTATTTAAGACACAACAAAAGCAATAATACCCTGTGCTATACATCCAGATAATACTGTCGTGAACAGGGAAGCAATTTGGAGTACGGCTGCCAAATTACATTTTTTTCCAGCATGAGGTCCCAACAGGGAGCACAGCTTCTTCCTTTTCTGTATTGATAGAGCAGTCCCAAAGGCAGACGTGGCAACCTGTTATGCTCGGATCTGTTTCAAGGTCCTCTCCGAGTCAACAGCAAAAAGTCCTTTGTTTTCAATGGAAGGAGGATTAGGTTTCCAAAGAACTCACAGTTCAGCTTCCCTTGTAAGTACCTTTTCACGCCAGGACCTACATGGCTCTTCACAGCATCCGATCTCATCTTCCCCCCTCCCTATTCTCAGCTCAACTGAAGTAGCAGAAAATTCTCCGTGCAGGCTTGTAATCAAATGGGGTGCATACTCCATTTAGAGGCAAACTTGGGAGCACTCCAGAACTTTATGCTAACTCAGACACCCATGAAGAATTAACCGTCTGTGTTACCCCATCTGTTGCCTACTGTACTTCAGAGCAGTCCCGAAGAGTTTGGGTTCATTTCATTTTCTTGCCACCTAGAGTCAGAGTGATATTTTTGTTACAAAAAAAACAATGCGAGAGACTAAAATCCTATGTTTCGCTATATTTTGGGATAAGGACAGCTGTTTCAGACAATGTTACAAACATATTTTCTTGGGAAACTTACTGGTTTGCAAATCGTGTTTGTTAAATTATTTGTAGGCTGCAAGGACAAAATAAAAAGGAAGTTTCGTGCATTAGATCAAAGAAGAAATGTAAAAATAATTGTATTTTAAAAGAACTCTTTTTTATTGACTCTTTCTTTAAATAAATGGAGACAATAGACCTATTCCACTGCATATTTAATATCAGTATACATGTATTAACCCTTAAGAAGTAATGTCTATCTCCTGAAATACATTTTCTCAAACTTCCTTCTAACCTGTAAGCAACCAAGGCCAAAATACCAATCGTAAATAATTAGAAAACACAATTACCAATTATGTTGTTTTTTCATTATCATTTCTGTCAGAAAGAAGAAAAATATAGCACCAATACACAGTGATACCATTCAGGACAGCCTGTGCAATGTAGATTAAGGTTTCAAATTTTGCATCATGTACTGACTGAAAGCACAAATAAGGTTTCTATACTTCACGGCCATTTTTTTCTTGCCTGAGTTTATCACAATGCTTGTAAAAACGACACCTCTTACAAATGCTTACACGAGCACTTGCATTAGAGTCAGTCTAGAGGCTTTGAAGCCTCTTTGCTAATGTCACCTCACAGAAGAGCAACCTGAAAGACACAGTGGGTGGAAAGGCAATTTATACTCTGCCCAATCTTATGTCAAAATTGAAAGTAAATGAATGGGTACAGACTTCTACAGGATATAGACAATACTGAAAAATTATGCATTTTACAAAACAGTATTAAGAAGCAGAGGAAAAGATGTGGCAAAGGCATGACTTGTGCATCAGGGACAGGGACTCAATTCCCACAGAATTCTTGAAGATTGTATTCAGCAACTTTTTGCTTCTCTTTTACCTTCAAAAGATAAATTTAGTTATTTTGATGATTCATTCAGATACAATAGCCATGGGATCATTCTAATATCCAGAATAAGTTAGATAGGCGGGCATTATTGGCAGAAGTTTCAAATAATCCTTATAGAATTTCAAATTATCCTGCTGTCTATCTAACTATCAGAAGGGAACCATCTATTCTTTTAAAGAGCTTTCACGTAAGATTCTAGAGAAGTGAAAAGACTGTATGGCACAATGAATTTAACACTGTTAAATAATACATTGTCCTATTAAATATTTTTAATATACATCTTCCTAAATAATTTAAGAGAGTAATTTTATACTTACATTTTCTGGACGCATCTAGAGTCAGTTCAAAGCCTGCACAGATGACAACAGCTTCTTAATTTACTTCAGTAGCCTACCAATGTGGGAGCATTGCTTACCTTTACGCAAGGGAGAGTGTGTAACTCTAATCAGGGACTTTCTAGACTGGAATACACAGTTTATTTCTAAATATAAAACCTTTCTCTGTGCATGTTTTAAAAACTTTACACAAAGCAGACAATTTTAATCTGAACTGTTCAGATGAAGAGCACAATTTTAGCTGCAGGAACTCTAGCAAGAATGTTTTGAGACTGTTCAGATTAATAACTGCAAAATTGTTCAAGTCTAATTAGAAATTAAAAATTGTAACAAGGCCAGATACCCTAAGTAATAGATGGAATTAAGCTCAGATAGACAGAAACTCAGAGTAGACTCTTAATTCAGAGTAAAGCATCAAAATCAAGTACCTGATTTAGGGATGTTCCCAACTTAGAGTTTAAATTAAAGGGTTACCTACACTTCAAAAGTACAATCACTCAAGTGATTTTTTTTACTATAAAACATCTTACTTTAACGCATGCTGTTATATCAATTTTGAAAGTTTGTTTTGACACTGAAGTACCTTCACCGACAACTTCAGCAAAGTAAAAGTGTATGTCTAACTGTCTTAAAGTAATAGCTGGTCATCTGCCAAGTCCTCTGATTATTAGTCCTTGTGCTTTTCCGGCTACGTGGACAGCCCAGCTTTTTATCTGAATATCACAAAAGCTAGAGAATTTATGCATTGTACATGGTCATCATGAATCCAATATTAGCTTGCAATTTCAGTGCAAGCACAGTCAGTGACTATTCATGATGCAGGACTCATATGCATTGTTATATCCTTTGAGTATCAACATGGCTTCTTGACGACCATGCCATTAGGAAGAAGTGTTTGAAAGTGTTTGAAAGTCCATCTGTACTCTGTCCTGCTTTGTTGATAAATCATTGTGTAGGACCAGGATACTCAAGTGCAGTTCCATGTTAGTAGTCTTCTGACTTTTTTTTTTCCCCCTGAAGGCCCCCAAAATAAAGGTACAGACCTCCAAATAGCAGTTTTGCACTCTCAAACAATAGGCTTCCCCTTCTCTAAGACTTTTTGGAAACCTGTGTCTCTAGACACAAACGAAAATATTCTGGTTTTTGAGAAACACACTCCCAATAAGCTAGAAGATAATATTCCAGTTTCCAACATAGCTCTAGCGGCTGCAGTATCTATAAGACTATTTACTGTAAAAACATCTCACTACTCAACCAGTGTATTTTATGGGAAATGCCCCATCACTGACAACAACCATAATAAAATTCTTGGATCTTATCACCAAGAAAAACAAGAGACATAAATCCACAAAGGCTATGAATCTGAATCCAAATGCTGGATGATACAAAAAAAAGGGATGAGACTGTGAGGCAGACCATTCATAAAGTTCACACATCTGGCCAAGCATACTTCTTAAGGGTCACCAGACTAATGCAGTTGCATTTCTTGACGTTGGGCCACCAGACTAATGCAGTTGCAGATTACATTTTTTAATGAAATCAATTCCAAGTCATGATATCAGACACTCTCCTGAGAGTCAGCATTTCTGTTGCTGTAAGACAGGTGAATTGGTTTCCAATTCTCTCTTTTTCTTTTCCCTACTGCTGCTGGCACTTCCTTAATACTAGGTAAATCATCTATGAAGCATCAAACATGTTCAAAGAATTCTTGGGATTACAGGGAAGGAGAGAAACTTTGAAGGGACAGATCCCCAAAGGAGAGACAAAAGAACAGATAAGGAGAGACAAAATAACAGATTGTTCTCACAGACATGATTTTGGGAAATGGAGGAGCTTGGCTGGATGATAACAAGAAGATCAGGTAGTTAATGATTGTCACGTAATTCATATGCACTCTTGCAGTCTTCAGTCTTTCAACACTTCTGAGGTACTAGCTGTGTCCCTTAATGCTCTCCAAACAAGTCTTCTTCCACAGCTGTGGACAATACAAGATTCCTTTTCCTCCCTTAATCTTTTGCTGCATTGCTTTAGTTCTTTTCCCTTCCACAGAAGGCTCTGCCATCATAGAATTTACCAGGCACTACGTTAGTATGTACATTAGTATGTGTGTAGTGGGTTTGTGTGGCAAAGTTTTGGTAGCAGGGGGCTACAGGGGTAGCTTCTGTGAGAACCTGCTAAAAGCTTCCCCTATCTCCCATAGAGCAAATGCCAGACAGCTCCAGGACAGACTCACCACTGGCCAAGGTCAAGCCCATCAGCAATAGTGGTAGTGCCCTTGTGATAATGTATTTAAGAAGGTGGCTTGGAAAATCCTCACGCAACAGCAGCTACAGCCAGAGAAATGAGTGAGAATATGTGAGAGAAACAACTCTGCAGGTATTAAGGTCAGTGAAGAAGGAGGGGGAGGAGATGCTTCATGGTCTGGAGCAGAGATTCCCCTGCAGCCCCTTGTGAAGACCACGGTGAGGCAGGCTGTCCCCCTGTAGCCCATGGAGGTCCACTGTGGAGCAGACCTCCCCCTGCAGTCCACGGAGCTGGAGTAGATGGATGACTGAAAAAGGCTACGACCCTGTGGGTAGCCCACACCAGCAGGACCTGCAGACCCGTGAAGAGAGCAGCCCATGCTGGAGCGTGTCTGCTGGCAGGACTAGTGACCCCATGAGGGACCCATTCTGGATGAGTCTGTTTCTGAAGGACTACACCCTGTGGAAGGGACCCATGGTGGAGCAGTTCATGAATAACAAAAGGACAGTGTACATCTCACATAAAGCAGCAGCACCACTTTGTCACTACAGGAGAAATATAAACCATTCAAAGATGTCACCTTTCAGATTCCTTTCCAGGAAAAGACATGCCAATGGTGCCAGTAGAATAGGAAGGCTCAGCTTTAATATCCTACCAGTAAAACTTTCAATATGGTATTCCAGCTTGAGACAAGGAAAGAAAAGCATCCTTTGATAACAATGTGGACTTCCTCAATATAGTAGCTCTGAATTTACACCTTCCAACATCAGAAGCACATGGGAAGTCAACTAGACACATCAGGGTGAAAAGTTTTATGCTCCTTGCCTGTTTCAGAGCACTAACAGCCTGTTTCTGTATTTCCAAGGCAAATTCAGATTTCTGGGAAAGTGTTTCTTATGTCTGTGAAAGTCATCTCCTATTTTCGAGACTACCCACTCACTACTAGTAGAAAAACTCCAAAACAGCATCCACTGATTAACTGCATGCTTTCTACCAGTCCCCCGAGCTCTGGTTCTCATTGCAGAAGTTCAATTAGGACTTGCAGCAGCCTGCTTAAAATCAGTACTGAGGAGATTAATGTCTGGCAATTTTTCAGCCCTGATGGTTTTTCACCCACTCTAGGTTCTTCCTCTACTAGCCAACACACACCACATTGATGTCCTGAGCATATATGGATTTTTTTTTTTAAGTGCAGTTTCATTTAAAGTATGGGGTAAACCCTAGTTTGGGTCTAGCCAAAGATGTGTACTGGTTTAAAATATAACCATTCTGTTCACACCAGGACTTTTTGCCAAGATAAAAAATAGTGAAATGAAGCAAATTTAAACTTCATTGAGCACTGTCACAAAGGATTGGTTCAACTTTAACTAAATTGTTTTGAAATTCTGCTTTGTATTAATCTGTACAATTTGTTTGCAAGTCCAGACATTGGGACGTTAGATTTCTGCAAAGTCTTTTTGGTTTTGTTTTTGGGTTTTTTTTGTAGCGCAAAAGCAAAACAAGTTGGAGTCAGGTTTTATAGAATGAATCATAGAATCACAGAACAGTTTGGGTTGGTAAAGGCCTTTAAAGGTCATCTAGTCCAACACCCCTGCAGTGAGCAGGGACATCTTCAATTACATCAGGTTGGACAGAGCCCCATCCAACCTGACTTTCATGTTTCCAGGGATGTGGCATTTACCACCTCTCTGGGAAACATTTTCCCAGTTTCACCACCCTCATTGTAAAACATTTCTTCCTTAGATCTAGTCTAAATCTAACCTCTTTTAGTTTAAAACCTTTATCTTTTGTCCTATCCCAAAAGGCCCTGCGAAATAGACAGTCCTCATCTTCCATATAGGCCCCCTTTAAGTACTGTAAGGCTGCAATAAGGTCTCCTCAGAGCCTCCTCTTCTCCAGGCTGAACAACTCCAATTCTCTCTGCCTTTCTTCACGAACAGATGCTCCAGCCCTCTGATCATTTTTGCAGCCCTCCACAGGGCCTGCTCCAACAGGTCCATGTCTTTCATGTGCCAAAGGCTCCAGAGCTGTATTGATATGAAAGACTGCCCCGACCCAGGTGCAGGACCTTGTATTTGGCCTTGTTAAACCTCATGAGGCTCACACAGACCAACTTCTCAAGCTTGTCCAGGTCCGTCTGGCAGGCATCCTGTCCCTCTGGCATGTCAACTGCACCACTCAGCTCGGTGTCATCTGCAAACTTGCTGAGGGAATGGTTTTAATGAAGTTGCATTGAAAAAAATTCTGGTACAAGGAACATGGGGCAATAGTTTTAAACTGAAAGAGGGTAGGTTTATATTGGATATAAAGAAGTAATGTTTCACAATGAGGGTGGTGAGACACCGGCACAGGTTGCCCAGAGAAGTTCTGGATCAGTGGAAGTGTTCAAGGTCAGGTTGGATGGGGCTTTGAGCAGCCAGATATAATGAAAGATGTCCCGGCCCATGGCAGAAAGATTGGACTAGATGATCTCTAAAGGTCTATTCCAACCCAAACCACTACATGACTGAGAGTGTCAAACCTGAGAACCCATTCTAAAGGTCCACAAGTAAACTTTTTGTAAGATGTTGCTGGATTCACTGCTCATTTCAAAGACTGAGGAAAAAAGGGATAAGCCCTAAGTTGATGTTTTATCTTAAAGGTCTCGACAAATTTTCTTTCAAAATACATGGAACATTTAGCTACTTTTCAACAAAATACATTGAGTTTATAGGATGAAACATTAATACAACACAGAAAAATGTTTACAGTTCCAATGTTTACAGACCAATCTCTGAAGAGGCATATAAAAATCAATCAGCTCAAGGACTGACAGAACTTCCCATACTACATTTTTATCAAGACACGAGGCTAATTTGCACTTGGACTATGAAGTGGTAGACTGCACATCA
>JAVSBS010011693.1:15029-28145 GCA_033124195.1 Coracias cyanogaster | reverse complement strand
AGCATAAACAAACTATTGTTAAAAAATTCAAATAAGTAGTGGAGTTGGGGAAAGGGTGCAGTACCAGGGTATCTCCAATCCACCAGACCACCCCATCAGATGCACTTCAGAAGCACTCCCATGCTGCAGGGAGATGGAAGGGTTCTCACCATCATTCCACAGATGTGGAGTTTCATCCAGCTGTGCAGCACACTAGGGGAATTGGAGCAGGGTCTGGGGGCTTCATATGAATCCCACCCCAAGGTTTTCACTCACTGCACTGGGACTTTACTTACGAAACTGAACAGAAAATTCACAACAGAACTGGCAAAACACAACAATGCATTTGTTCTCATCAACTTAACATCTGGTTTCCGAATTAACATGGAAGGAGTTATAATTATTAAACCAGAGTAATCACAACAAATAGCAAGAGCTCCTTGTCTCCAGAGTGACTATTTCCTACAAGTTACTGTTTTTTGCTTGCATTCATTATCACTGTTTTTTCTTTTTTTTTTTTTTTACAAAAAAATTTTACAAATTGTAAACATTCTCAAATGTAACTCAAACGATCTGTGCTTCTTTTTTCTATTGACCAGCATAGTCAAGCAGCTTAGTTCTGTGTGTCAGAATTTCTCAGTACACTACAAATTTTAGGTACAATTACCATATATACGGTTCATTGCAGACAGGTATTCTCCTTCTGGACAAATAAGCAAACACTCCCTAATAGTCCAGTTAGGACAAGTTTTAAATTAAAAAAAAAAAAAAATCTTATGGCATAGATGTAAAATATCCCAGTCCCCAAACATCATCCACCCAATGTGTCACAGTCATCCAATCTGCAGTTTTTTCTCAATCACAGGATAAATTTCCCTCTGTTTCATGTCATGTACAAGCTGAAATTGTTCCTCAGAAGAGTAGGTCAATATCCTGTAAAAATGGATAAATGAAATCACCTTCAAAAGTAGTTTTCTGAGAGAATCAGAGATACTAAAACTGTTGGCAAAAATTCCCCCTTTTTTCATGTATCTCAAAAACTGTTAGCATTTATATAATCAGAACTGAACATAGAAGTGAAGACTGATTATATTATCAAGAGCCCCCCAAATTAGGAGGTATGCTTCTTAAACTGTGAATTAAATTAACAGCAGAATTCGAGATACTGGAATCCACTCCACTGCCAAAATACCACATTAATTTGATGGAAATTTTAATCCCATCCTTGTTCAAGTGATAGAGCAGGATGGCAGTTAAACCAGGCCTTTGTTCAAATTTCAGCGCTTAGGTTAAATGAAGTGGAAAGATTGGACTTTATTCCCCTTCCCACACAACTCATGCTCTACAAATAATTGGTTTTCACTTCCTGGTGCAACATAGGTCTGTCCCAACTTGCTCAGTTATAACAATCAACACTGGTAGGGCAGATCGTGCCTTTCCCTCTTACTCATTCCATCTAGTCTTCCGCCCTTTCAACAAAACATATTTACTTTTTACTACTTTTTTTTCCCTAATCTCATTTCAAAACTGATTGTTTCTTCTCTACCTTACCTTTTTTAATTACACTTAATGATCCAAGAAAATACTTCTTAGCGCTAGTGGGCAGAAAATGCTATATCCAGATGAAAACATTTGTTTGGACAGGAAAAAAAAAAGGGGGGGATAAAAAAAAAGCGTGTACAAAAAAAGCATTAATAAATGGAATTAAAATATTTGCTCTGACGGTGCAGCTGTACAGATGTCATGAAATCTCCAATTGATTTCCCAAATTCCGATCGATCAACTGGAGATACTCTGCTTAAGTTTGCTGTTGAGCTGAGACGGCATAAAAGCGATATATGCACAGACACAGCCAAGAATCCCTAAGCGAACATCCCAGCCTCTTTCTCACTTGGTTCTGCTTCCCAGTTTTTTCCCTATTATTTCTGAGCCAGATCAAGTTCACCACGCAGGCTGCACAAACCTCCCTCTTCCTTTCCCCATTTCCTTTCTAGTTTTAAACTAATAGACAGACGTGGCTCCCCTCCTCTGTTAAAAGGCTGTTTATCCCCAGTTTAACGTAATTCTTTTTTTTTTGGTAAAATCAATCTTCAGCATGCTCAACGGAAGTTTTCCACATGTTCTCCTTGGATGCATGTGCATTAGTTACTGAGTCCTATTTTTAGCTGTTTTGCCTTACTTTACAGTTTATTTCCTTAAATAGCAATCTGGATATCGACATAGAGCTACGCAGATGAAAAATAAAACATATTCCCTGTTTCACATACATTTAGGGCCATGGAATTTTAAGTTTATAAATAGGAATATCTGAACTGAGGAGGAGTGAATTGTTGCTTTGTTAAGTTAAACTAAAAATTTGATTATTGTGACTTGGCAACTTATATAGATTTTTTCCATGGAAAAATCAATCCACTCAATTCTAGATTTTTTTTTTTTTAAACTATGGAGCTGCAACAACTGCTCCAGAATTTACCAGTAATCTTAATCATACAATAAGCTTTATTCTGAATCCCCTTTAAAGTTGAGGTACCTCAACTGAGGTGGACAGGATCTCCCTCTGGAGGCCTTCAGAGGCATCTGCCTCTCTCTCTTGACAAGGTAGGAAGCTCCACTTGGTTGCAAAACAGGTTGGCTCCTGCATGCAAACTGAGTCTGAAGATGCTTCTTCTCTTTCCCACTCCCCATCACCCCAATACTGACCTGTATCTCACCCCTTATCATCTATGCTGATGCAGACTGGATAAATGAAATGATTGAGGTAAAAAAAAAAAAAAGTATTTTATTTTTAGAAGTTATATTAAGCCCAGATCATGTCAAAAAATCTCATTTACAGAGTGAACCATAAAACTGCACCAACGTAACTAAAAGGAACAAATGACAACACCAAAAAACAAAAGGAGACCACCATAGAAGGAAACCACTGTGGGAGGCATCCACTTCTTAATGGGGTTTCATCTCTGAGTGGTGATACCAACAGTAAACAGAATCAGTATGGTTTCACCATACTGGTAGTTTGAGTGCAAAACACCACAATGAAGACACAAAAGAAAATGAGCTTGAAAAACCTCACTTCAAATCAGAGGAAAGTGCAAGTCCTAGTGGTTTTGCAAAGCTCTGCCCAAACCAGGGAAAAACGGAAAGTTTTCTGAGTAAAGTACCCTGTTCTGCGAAGCTGAAATGAGGGAAAATCAGATGGTATTTTCAAACATGTTAGCAAGTCAAGTAACCACATTAGTTAGCAACAGTGGAGTAACTTCCTTGGAAGTTAACTTCTTTTGCACGGCTGATGTAATCAAACACAGGACCAAGAGGAGCTCCATCGTATAATGGAGCTTGCTGGTTTTCATACCTTTGATACAAGTTTGAATTAAACACAATCCCATTCCACAAACAATTCAATGCATTTACCCATGCACTTTTGGAATGGATTTGTTTCAGATTTTCTCCTCCTTCTCCTTATGTACATTTTCACTCTACATCCTAGGAAGCTTATCTCCCATAACCACCTAGGCATACCAGTGACAACCCTTGCATTTAATCTACCATAATCTTTCAGAAGTTGGTCATATCATCTACATGAGAATATATAACAAGATATTATAATATAAAATAACCCCCTTCTCCTGTGGGGATACTTCTGTGCTGCCAGTAACTTCCAGAACATACTCCCTGACTGCACATAAGTACTATAAAAACGGGAAGCCTGAGTGGGAAACTTATCTTAGTCAAGACTGGGATTTTTTTTTCCACTGACTCAGTTTTACGTTCACTATTTTACAGCTTTTTAGTAGAACCGTTTAATGACATGAACAGTTTAAAAATTGTATTTTTGATGATGCTGATATCTAGAGCACAGTTCTGCTTCATTGCAATGCAGACAGTGCAATCGAGATTATAGTACAAACATCAATAAATCAAACCTATTAAATTGCTTAATACTGTATATAGGCACATTTAAAAGTAACTTCAGTAAAAGAAGAAAGCCGCTGTGTGTTCAACAGGCAACTGTTATCTTGCTTCTTTGTGCTTTGAAAATAAGGCATTTAACACCATTATTTTATCTAGTAGTACATGTCAGCAAGTATTCAGCAACATAGTATAATGCTCTCCTTGATAGGTTCTAAATATCTGTTCCTGCAATGTCAAGTACATAGTTATTTTAGTGAGGTAAGATTACCAAGTATCTGTCTTTTGAGTAAAATGCTTCAAGAGGAAGCTGATAATCTAGCTGTTGCCAAAATGTATTTTTTAAAATTGACATTATAATTAAGAAAATTAGTATGAAAGCAGTCACAAACCACTGAGCATTTCTCTTGCAATAACTCATTATGCAACGTTTTACACTAAGTGTTCATAACTAATCATTTTCATCTTCACAGAAAAGCATATCAAAATAAAAAAAAGGATACTATTTTTGTACCTCCAGCAGCAACAGAAAATCATGTTTGACTCCTGCATCCCAATATTCTGGATCTTTGCTGTTGTTAGTGAACATGAAAATTTTGAGAAAAAGATACTATGAGGAAGGGGGGAAGATGGTTTCAGGTATGTGACATTTATATACCTCTAATTAAAGAAAATTTAAGAAGATAGGTGCTGCAAGAACAACTAGATATCCACTGCATAATATTAAAATAAACCATTACAGATAACAGCATATATTACAAAGAGAGTCAGTTGTAGATTAACAAAAACAAAAAATGAAAACAAAAGATAAAGCATAAATAGACTTAAAACCAGAAAGAGCTGAGAAATACTGAGATCAACGTGATTTCCTCCAGTATACTGATGATTATAAAACAAGGCTATTTTAGAAGAAGCAATATTCACTGCACAAGTTTACTGAACTTAAATGCTACTGCTGAAATGAGCTCAGTTAAAATCCATCATTCTCAGATATATTTGCCCTTACATACAAATTTGATATATACACACTTATAGTTCCCAGGCTTAGTTTTCTTACAGTACTTACTGCTTCACTGGTTCTCTAGAACTATGTCTTCGACAAAACCAAAGTCTAGTCTAACTCTTATTTCCCAGAAGTTTCCTCACAAATCTGCCAAAGACAAGATTTCGAGTATGTACTGTGGCTATTCTGCCTCTCAAGGTTTTTATATGCCACTGCCCTCAGGCAGATTTATTACTCCCCACATAATCTAATATAGAAAGAATCCACCCGATTGGCTAAACTGCACAGCGAAATGTTTCTATATAAAGCAATATTTTGAGCTTCCAGTTTGGGGTGTTCCATGAGCATGACACTTTGATGGAAAAGAAAATTTCCAACTACGAGCAAATAGAAAGCTACACTCTAAATATTTTCAGCTATTCGAGATATTTTTAAACATCTGCATTTCTTATCAGCATCGGTGCGGTTCAAACTGGGGAGAAATGTGAGACTGAACCAGTCGGGAGCCCGAAGAAGGGAGCAGCCACTTCTCCTGCTCCTCCTCTCTGCCTGCCCAGGGCCAGGTAAGAGATGGGGATGACAAAGAAAAGAACAGAAACACTAAAAAGAAAGCCACTCCTGCTCATCTCCCAGCACCTTTCATATTCACACAAAAGCCTTCTTGCAATGGATTACCTCTATCCTGGGGGTGATACAAGGACTCAAATATGAAAGTCACAGGTGATACAGGTGCGAACGCAAAATACAGAATAAGGTGACAGAGGGAGGACACAGAAAAGAAAAAAGGGAGGTGGATGCAATGGCACAGGTGATTGAAGTCCAAAAGCACTGGAGTGAAGGATGGAATAGAAAAAGCATGGAAGAAACATGGAGTGGAAATAGCGGAACTTTTACTGAACAAAATCCCCCTGCTTCCCAAAGGCACCTCAGCCAGTTGACATGCGACACCTTTAGACTCATCTACACATCCTAAAAACTTCCACTAACATCTTTAACTGGTATCTATATTGTTAAAAAATCAGTTTTCCTTGTCTAAAACAGCAGTTGATTAAAGCAATCTTCTAATAAAGAAAAATCAGTTATTTATATTCCACCATCAAAGAGCTGCACTTGCCTTTGTTTTCATTAAATGCACCTCATCTACACATATTATGTTTACTTATCTATAAGGGAAGTGAAACAGCTCAGGCGTTCATTACAAGATGCATTTTCCCTGTTTTGTGAGCATCAATTTTTAATGCCTATCATACCACGTGCAAAAGTCAGCAGAGCTCCTAAGTCTTGTGTTAATTCAATTCACCAATCTACTTCATGAATGAAAACACAGTTCTCTTCCCCATGCTATTTTGATTCATACTTTCCATGAAGAAGTGAACAAAATAACACTTGACACTCTGTACTATTACACAGCAGTTTTAAACTGGTAGACCTGCCCTACCAAAAGTCATCTGCATGTAGTAGAAAAGGGCATGGAAAAGATTAGATCTGGGAGATTTGCCTTGAACAGGGAGCAAAACCATGACCGTGAGCATTCAGAAAGTTATTTGTGAGTGAATTGTTCTTGCCCTCCAAATACATGGCATGGTTCAGGTTCTTATTTAACCTGCTCTTCTGTGGGATTTAACACAGCATTTCACCAGGTGACTTGGCAACTTCCTCCCAATCAAGCCCAACACAGTCACCTTTTTGAGAGCAGGGCAGATCACCTCCAACTGTCTGGAAAAATTATGTATATTACAGCAGAATGAATGCATCCCAGAATGGATAATACACACCCAAAACTAAATTAATAGAATCACAGAATCATTAAGGTTGGAAAAGACCTCTAAGATCATAAAAAAAACCAACCATCAACCCAACACTACCATGACCACTAAACCACGTCCCATGTCCTGGGCGATTAGTGAAATTACTGGGACAAGGGAAGAGAAGTGAAGCAGTAATATCCTACAGAAGCCCCTGGCATCCATCAGGCTCCACGTTAGCAAGTTCCATTGCCGACTGATCGTCATGTGGCTAAAGTAAAATCGGACCCGATAACAGAAAGTCATTAAAAAGGGGTGCCCAAAAGATGGAGGAGGGGTGGAATGAGATAAATTCTTTGGAGAAGCAACTTTTTCTTTCCACTTGCTACAGAGGGAGTTGGGGTGACAAGGTATATGCCTAAGCTTGGTATCAGCTTAGGCTGATAAGGGACAGGGATCCCATCTTACCTACTCCTTTGAGAGACTATAAAAAAAGTTGCTATAGTCACAATACAAAAGCTAAATTTCCCCCTATTATTCCCTGGTAGCTCTATGTATTGCTCAATTTTTATGTAAAACAATGTGGTTCAGCAAAGTAGGCTTTTTAATTAATTTTTCATATAGCTTTTCTGACAAACTATTTTCACCTCAAAAAGCACTATGGTTTTACACTGAGACTGACGGTTAAAAGCATTTGAGATGACAGAAATCATCTATATTTATTTGCATCATAACACAGTTTCTTGAAGGCAAAGCACGATAAAAGGAGTATGAGTTCTCTCATGAAATGTATTAATATTTGTATTCATTATATTGTATTTAAAAGTAATTACTCAAAGACTGCTTGAGAAATGTCTAATGGACATGACATGGACAATATGAGCCTAAGCAGTAAGATGTAGCTAGAAAATTATATTGATATAAAAAAAAGAAAACCAAAAGATAACTTCACCCAAAAAAAACCACCAAACCATCATAGTTTAAACTTTTTCCATGTTGTCTGTAACAAAACAGATGAAGATCAGTCCATTATTACCAGACACTTTTCCAGATACATCTGCTGTACCTCAACTCTGAAGTTTATTAGTTCATGACTTTATTAGAGAAGCCTAGGAGTAACCAGGTAAACGGAACGTAGTTCATTAGCAGCTCTAAACAGAATACACGCTAATTCAGTGTTGCAACATGTAAAGTGAATGGAATTAAGGAAAGCAATTTTAGATAATGACATTTTAAATACTTTATATTCTATTAAGTTGCTTCCAGACTCCATCGGACAAAAGACAGACAGACAGAATCAGCTACAGAGTTAATTATCCCTCTTTTTGATCTTTCTAGTGAAATAGCCTGTTCTATTGATAAATTGATACACCAAACTAATCCTGAGGTTTAAAATGAATAAGTTCATTGAACTGCTGAATTATGGCCACATACAGTTTTTTCTGAGACAACTCATGGTACTGGCTTTGATAAAACGGTTGGACAAAACAACTGCAAAATATTAAAAAAAAAAAAAAAAAGGTGCAACTGTTAAAAATATACATCTTATATCAAGATCATCCCAGAGTTTTTATGACTATCCAGTCCCTGAAACCATTGACACGTTCACTGTGAAAAAATGCAGGGCACTGCCAAGGTATATATTGTTTATTGGCATAGAGACCAAGCACTCAAATGAGCAGTTCCATCAGGTATGCGTTCAGCATAAACCAAACATCACTCGCAACAAAATGATGTAACACATATAAAAATGAAAAAGAAGCTGTGACAGAGAAGCAAGCGCGGCGCTCCCTGTAACGCAGGGATAGGAGGAGATTTCTAGGGCACTAACTCAGGGCACAGCAACAAAATACCAACTGTGGAGCCTGCTGCTGCTTCTTGAATCGGTTTTTTTTTTTTGACACTGTCAAAGGTTGGCTGGCACCCACTCCCGACAGGTGCAGGAACACCACGGCCAATGCCAGTCCAGCCCCGCTGACTCACTGTGGCAGGTGCTGCCGGTCAATCCCCTCCCCAGAAAAGGGAAGGTGACCCCTCCAGCCATGCCACCCATAGCTGAGAAACAGAGAGAAACCTTAATTGCCCAACAGAAGCCCTGCCAACGTGCTGCATCCAAAGGTCATTCTTCGCAGTCACCTTCTTGGAAACTCACCGACAGTTTCTCTACATCCTTTTCTTCCGGCTAAACATGTGCGATAAGAAAAGCCATCTCTGGATGCATAACCAGGACTGTAGACATTTCACAAGCCTCACAGTAAAGGACTACTTCAGCAACTGAGCTTTTAAAAAGGATAGCCAGTTCTTACCCCAGTACAATAAAACACTTAATTCTGCCCCCTTTGCTTGTAAAATCAAAGTTCTCTTAGAGGCAACTATACTTATGTAACAGAAAATCTTTTTTTAATTGGTTTTCCAATTAATTGGTCTCCAAGGCTTTTCTCATTTCCTGCAGGGATAAAAGGGCCATATTCTCTATCATGCCCAAGATTTTGCTGAGAATAAGAACTTCAATTTACTTCATGGACTAAACTCATGAGAAGCTGTTCCCAACGAAAGACTAAAGCTTCAGGGTTTGAGTCATTAGGGCAGATCTACTGACGTCTTTTGCTGGGAGTCTGGGAGCTCAAACCAAAAGAGAAACCAACCCAACATCCATCCCAGCAAGGTCTTTTGATCTTCCTTCCATGGAGCAGTTGTGAAGCTCCACAATGAGATGGAGAAGACCTCTCTTTATTCCACTCAAAAACCCATGAACCCACATACATTTGGCTACCTGTCCCTCTCCCAAGGGCTTCTATCCTGCCTCCAGCTTCTCTCACAAATAATCAGATAAGCCAGGCTTGTCTGTTCCCTGATGGGAAACCAGACAGTTCTTCCATGTAATGGCTTTGTAACAGCCTCTCCAGGCACATTGTTCTCTCTTTTGGGAAATGGTTTCTCTCTAGACGGGAATCCAAGTGGTCCTTAGGGACTCCAGAGTTTGTCATAGCTGCTTCCTCTTGCCTAGGAATGGAAAAGTTATTGGTCTTAGCCTAACAGTCATAAACTGAGGTTTGGTGGCATAACAGAGCCATTAGCCAGCCTGCCTCCAGCTTCCCTCCCTTTGGGTGAGCAGAGCAAAAGGCACCAAACAACTCTGAATACTGGAACTAGTACTTTATTATAACACATACCTAAAAATAGTGAAAATTCAGAACTGCCAGGTGAAACATTTAAAAGCTTTGCATACAAATCTCTCCCTAACTACCTACAGCCTTAGAGGCCAAGTCTCTGCTTTGTAGACCAGCAGTTCTCAGTACTTTCCTGAATTGAACATGTTCTTCAGAAGCCCCTCTAAGCTTCTAAGAAGTCTCTCTTTCCATCTCCTTCCATCACTTCTATGGCTCCTCTGTTCTCCTGCAAATTCCCAAAAGCTAAAGGTACCAAATCCTCCTCCCTCCCCCCTCCTTGCCAGAGAGCAAGAGGTAGAAAATGGTAACCAACCCATCTTCTACCCTGTTTTCCACGCTCCTCTTCATCTAAAGAAAAAAATAGACATTTGTACAGGTAACTATGAATAAATCAGTTTAAATACCTCTACCATCTGTCATACTATTTCTTGTTCCCTAAAGCAAGGAACAATCTGAAAACCTGCTATGACGTATGGTTGGCTTTTCCTGGAGGTCCAGAAACTACTTGTGAGAATAGAGTGGAGAGTATCCAGAAGAGGTGTTAAGATGGATGTTAAGTCTCCCAAAGCAGTAAGTCTTGTACCTTCATTTTCACAGCAATCAAAATCTCAGCTTCTAAGAAATCACTGCTTTTTGGCAGCCTGTATATTGGCAGGATATGTATATTGGCTTTAACCTTGAATTTAGATTTCTGTTTAAGAGAAAATAGTTACTCCGACCTTTTGTTTCATTCTCCAACCTCTGCTCTGTTCATGATAAGGGACTGCTTTAAACACCACCAGATTTTCAAGAGCATTCAGCATCAACAACTTCCATTTTGGCATGGAAATAAGCGACTTCGGATTTGCTGGATGCTGCCCCATCTACTACTTCTGTACCACTTCACATACCACTCACTGGATTCAAAGACGACATTGCTAGACAGACAGTGTAGTACTCTAGGAAGAACTTTGATCACTAGGAACACAGGGAGAACGGTTCTGTTGTGTTACAGAAATGCTTTTCACAGTGATACGCTCATCCTCACATCACTGAACTTAAGTCTTTAAATTACATATTTTGTGCAGATGTCAACACCGAAAATAAAATGGACTTCCCAAGTACCTTCATTTTTCCAACACTTGCACAATACATCCTAGGTTGTAGCAGACAATTACAAAACAGAGACTCGCTCTTCTCTCACTGCATATGGATACACGTGTTTTAATTTTGCTCTTTTGATACTTCCTTGATGCTGAACACTTGGGAGAGACCATTATTGAATGGCTGAAGGGAAATATGCCATGATTAAAACTGCACAGCTTTCGCTTCCAGGCCTTTCATTAGGGAGGTAAGAATTCATACTCTTCTGAAAACTAAAGAGGAGGCACGGACATTCCCAGTTGTTGTCATGGATACAGCTGCTGAGAAAAATGTCATTGTACCCCTGCAGATAAACGCATGTGTCAGCTGTTTGGTATACATGGTGGTAAAACCACCGCAGGTGTTAAACATTCTCATATGGCCATCAGGTTCCTCTTGAAAGGGGCACTAAACACACACACAAAAAAGTTATTTTTAAACATAAAGGCATGAAGGAAGAAAAGGCTAGGCAGATTTAAAAAAAAAATGTTGGCACTTTCATAGTTCATGATGTCATGGAGGAAAAAATATTATGGAACAATAGTATGAGTAAAGGATCAAGTGTCAGCCCAACTTCAAGTTATCTGGATTTTGTCAGTGTGTGTTATAGCAGTATTGTTAACTACAATAACTGTATTCCTTAGGTCAATGGACCTGGATTGAAAAAAAAAAAACCCAAAACAAACAACAAAGTAAAAAGACAACAAACACACGCTGGAAAATTTTGAACCAGGGAAGCTCTGATCCTGGTTAGACCATCTCATAGCATTGGCATTTTTACTTGGACTAGGGCACTTCAAATCTCTTTCCACTTCAACTTTACATTAATTATTGACCGAGGACACAGATCACAAAAACATGAAGAGCTTGAAAACATGAGACGGTTCTTCCTCATACCATTTTCCATATCCACTCATGTCAGTCCTTGAATGAAGTAAAGCAATTACTGGGATGCTTCTGGAGTTTTGCTGCTCACCATTTAGTGGTATTTTACTGTACCATGCAGGTGGGAAAAAGCAAATACTCAAATACTGGCCCTACAGAGAGCCAACAAGGTTTGGTATTCTCCTGTACTGCTAAAGTGGAAGCACACAACTCCCTCCCCCTCCTCACATAATCCTTCAGATACGTGTTCCTAAATAAGCACAGAGGGAAGTGATGGCAGACTGCTCCTAGGGCCATTGTTACCTTGAGTGAGCAAGCAAAGCCCTGAGGGCTGCTTATGATGTGGAAAGGTGAGTTTGGTGATGAGGCACAAGAAGACAAACAAGAAAAGAGAAGGTGCAAAAAAAATCCTTGAGCAGCGTAGAAAAAAATAATCCCAAACTGAGGAACTAACACACCACTGTGCAAAGACCAAAGAAATAAGGAAGTAGAAGCAAGCACCCAGTTATAAATCTCTCCTCGTAGATATTTCAGGACAGGCCTAAACAATACAGTGCCATGTTTTGCAGAGATATGTGAGCTATTGCTAAATGAAGCGCATTGGAACTGGAAGCAAGATAACCATTTTAGCATGATTAGCTCATTAGCTCCGTTAGGAACAAAGCCTAAGAGTGCTGCACTGGATCCAGAAGACAAGCAAGTTCATTTAGGGCCAGCTAGGGCACCTCACTATGGCACTACTGTCCACCAGACTGACACCCACTCCATGTATCAGCTGATGTTGTAAAGAATGATACAATAAAAATAATATTAATCACCACTATCATCATCATCACCACCACAGGCAGAGGCAGTGTCACTGGAAAAGCAGTTGTGAAGTACATGCTGTAAAAAAGAAAGGGGAGAACATCCAGTTACACTCCAAAATGTTGGTTGTTTTACCAGAGCTGGAAGGGAGCACCTCCATTTGAGTAGCAGAGTGTGGATCCTGCCTTAGCACAGATTCCTACACTACTGCCTTCACAACAGGTCATAATGTTTACCCCAGCCAAAAAAATAGCTGTTGATCGGCATTTTGCCATATCTGATCATCACTATCGCCCAGCACCCTACTCTGGCATTCGCTGCAACACAAAAGTCCTTTGAAGCTATCCAGTTGTTTTAGAAAAGAAAAAGCCACAAGAACAGAAAACAACTTTAAACAGCCCGCTTATGGCAGCCATCCCCCCTTCCCACCACTGTAACCAACAGACCTCACAGGCATTTGACATAATGGCTAAGTGGTACACAATTCAACGAGAGATAA
>JAVSBS010011693.1:0-15019 GCA_033124195.1 Coracias cyanogaster | reverse complement strand
ATTAAAAGGGATTTTAAACAAGTATTCAATAGATTCTGTAGTACTCATCTCAAGAGCTTAGGAGTTGCAACTTCCTCCTCAGGAATTAAGATCTTTCCTGAAGAATCCACAAGCTCATCTAGTTTAACAGATAGGCTTTAAAATATAAGTTCACGACATAAGTACAGATAATTACAGCATGGGAACACACATTTCAGAACACACATGCCTTGCAAAATGAAAATTCCTTAATAGTTTCAGAAGAGCTTCCAGTACTTGCACCCACATCCCAGTCCTTTGATCCCACTAGTTTACTACGCCTTCCACAATTGTGTCGCAGGCAATTAAAAGAAATACATGTTTTTAAATTAAAAGTTCTTGTCCTCAGAAGACACACAAGGCTTAGAATATCATCATTTCACTCCTGAAAGATGGAAAGGGTTAACTGGATTTTTAAAAACAGTGGCAGTCATATTTTACTATTTGGAGTCCAATAGCAGCAATTAAAAATATACTCCTAACTGAAACAACATCATGAATTCATGGGTAGGGACCAACCTGAGGAGAAATAGGGAAAACAAAAAAATGGAGTGTCTCAGGAGCTACATTGCAGAAAAGTAGTGAAAATTTTCATAGACTGAATACTGTCCTCAAGGCTACATCTCCCCTTTTAAGATCCACCCACAGAATTAAGCAGGTCGCATAAACACCAAGAGCTTCCAGGAGTAAAGCTGTTACAAAGCCATTACAACAGGCAACAGATACAGTGCTGGAGATGGAACATCTACAGGTCACCTTCCTGATAAAGCTGCTCCATCATATTTCTAGACACACACATGTAGCCAGCACAATCTACAGGCACTTCAAGCCTGTTCGTTGTTTGCTATAAAATTCCTCAGTGTGATCTTCTTACTATGAATGCAGAAGGTTGGGAGCATACCAAGCACATTGCACAAAGCACTAAAAACACACATGCTCTCACTCCTACTCCAGAAATACTTATTTCTCTGTGTCTGATTCTCTGTCTGGAGCAGCTTACATGTGAGGGGATCAAGTACCACATCCTTCCTTGCTGATGCCCTGAACACCCTTTCCTCCGCTGAGTCTTCATTTAAGCCTTTGTTGGCTGTGACGACACATGAAGACACCCTTAGAAGCTACAACAGTCCTATCCATTGCCAACATCATGCCCACATCCAGGCCAAAATAAAAGACTTAGAGGTCACTGAAAGAGACAGCCAAGATATGCATTTATGGGGATGTTAGGTTCCAGGTCTCCAAGACATTGCCCAAAAAGCTGTTCCCAAGTTACTTTGCTGTTTGCAAACAATCCTCTACCTCTGCTTTGATCTAGCTTCAGCAGGCAGCTGTCCCACACATTACACTCCCTTTAAACCGCACCAATGAAACGTGCTGGCTGCCTTCTTCATCCTTCCCTCTCTTGCACAGAAGCTGTTAGGAACTCTAAGCATATCCATTCTCATCGTCCAAATCCCAGGATGCTGACATTTCAAATCGGACTCTCCTCTACGCAACTCGTGAAAATAACAACGGAGACAGAAACCTCCCACCAGCGCTCAGGCAGCCGCTTGCCGATACGCAATGAACCCGGCACAGGTTGCCAAGAGACTGCGATGATGAGCAGCATTTATCCCTGAATACTCTCAAATGGGCTTTCACTATATATTACCTCTAAGTAATAAAACCTTAAGAACACATTCTTGTTTCAGTTTAGAATTAGTTTTTATAGCCAATATATAAAAGGAGATGGTTGTAATAGATATGCTATGATGTTCTTAACTGGAACTATATAAACAGTGCTTCTATAATAGGCGCTACTCTGTCAGGGAACTGACTGAACTTCAGGCTCCATGCCTGGCACTGCTCTTCCTGAGTTCTAAACCTGAAAGAAAACATCTCTAAAGATAAGAATAACCAAGCTATACACAATGGTTAAGAAAAAGAAAATAAAATTAAATTTAAAAAATCTGAGAGTAGGCATTTTTCAGATAGTACGTATAGAAATTCCCACTGTAAGCTCCATTCCCTAAGGTAAAAATTAAGTGTAGATTCAGACAAATTTAGGAAGCTCTGAAGAACACAAAAACTCAGCCTATTATACCACTTAACAAGATATTGCTAGTGTTTTTCAACCCTTCCATCTAAAAATAAGGTAATTTTGCAATTAAAACAGAAGCCACCATTAAACCTTATGTGTCAGAACATTTTTTAAATTTATATCAAGATTAATAAGAAATTTATACACGTGAAGCTACCTACAGAACAGAAGTTCTATTACCTGTATTTCTAACACAGTCTTGCACATATTCTTTTGCTTTAATTGATCAAATTTTTCAAGCAAAATTCAGCACTACCAACTTTTTTTTTTCCTCTGGATACTGCATATTATTTTTCTCATACAGCTTAGCATAAATTCCTTTTTAAGTTACATTATATATCTTCTCAACAACAACAACAAAAAAACAGCACAGAAGTGCTTTTCCATGCACGACAAAAATCTGCAGCCATTAAGAAATCAGAGGTTTAGTACTGTGTAACACCACAAGGACAAGAGTTGCAATTGGTATTTCATCCCTGGAGGCGTTCAAAAACCATGCAGACATGGCACTTCAGGACGTGGTCTAGTGGTCATAGTAGTGTTGGGTTGACAGTTGGACTTGATCTCAGAGGTCTTTTCCAACCTTAATGGTTCTGTGATTCTCTATCCCCATATGCTGTGGTAAAACTGGTTAGTGGTATTAGTAACAACTGACAAAGCTAAAGTGGTCCAAGGTAAAGTAAGCGGTCAAGCAAAATGGAAGCCAAAGCTTGGTCTTAAATAGGAGACATACAATCTTTCAACAACAATCCACAGTTCGACAAGTTTTAGAATCACAATTTACCAGAGAGAAAGAATTAAAAGTACATCCAGGACACGAACAGCCAAAAAGTTTACATTTTATCAAGTCTGTGTGCCAAGCATTTCCTTGCTGCATTTAGATGGGTCTTTTTCTATACCACACTCACAACCTCCCAAGTCATCTGCTACCGCCTGCAAGAGGTGCGGAATCACCTCTGCTGGCTACACCCAGTGATGTGGGAAGAACAGTGAAGATGGTGCAGCACTATCCAGGCACCCTCAGCTGCATCTTGACCAACTGCATCTCAGTCGAATCCTAGGTCATCAAACGGAATGCAGAACAACACCAGAAACAGAGGAAAATGTAGAAATAATTGAAGTACTTGCAATTTCCTTTGAAGGAAATTTTAGTTTAAGTTTACTTCCCAGCTCCCATGAGTGCCACCTAATTCTAGCTTTCAAATTTTACGTAAAGCAGCATACAAACGGTCTTATGGCAAATAAATCATGGCTATAGTAGGGAGACTGTTCAAAAATAGCAATCAGTCCAGGGAAGTTTAATTTAGAGAGAGCAGGAAGACTTTAGACCTTGATAAGGCATGACATGATTCCATGCCATTGATCTGCAATCACACAGCTTTATCTGTAATGCAAACAAAAAGTTATTTAGAATACTCCTAATTAGGTATAATAAGTGTACACTGGCACATTACTGAATCTATAAATAGCCAGCAACCACACCATTTCACTCCTGCTCCATGTTATAAGGTATGAGAGGGAAGGAGAAGAAAAGCACTTTCCTTTTTTTAAGGCCTTTCTTACACTTGTACCACTGAAAAGAAGGTATTTAACCAGGCCTTCAAATACTGACAAATCCTCCTCAACACTTGTGTAAGAGGAAGAGAGAGAATACTTAATTTTAAATAAATCAGGAACCATATTCTAGCAATCTAAGACACTCAGAGCAACACGGCTCTGGGCAAACCAGTGTTGCTTTGAAAATGCCCCTCTGAGTGTTCGGGTGCAACTAGATGACCTACCAAAGTGTCTACCAACTCAAATTATTATGATGATTCTGTAACAATCCCCATAAATATTTATTTTTCCAGAAAAAAAAAATCCCTCTCTATAACCTCTCACACCTACGCACAGCAATTTAAACTGTGGATTAGCTAGAAATAACCTTGGTATAAATTTCAAAGAAAAGGTATAATCATCCTTAGTATAAAATTCAGCAGAAGCTCATTTGCCTCTTGCCCTGGCTGTGACTTATTTTACTTTTTGTTACTCAAATAGAAAAATATAATATTTCCCAGTCATTTCCAATTCCTCACTGTGAGACAACCTCGCAGGGACACAGGTTTATCACGGGCTCAAAGGGTAATTTGAAACAGGAGCCCTTTATAAAATTGTTGGCAGCAGATCCTTGGCTGACGAAGGGTGGGGAAAGAGGAGAACCTGTGATCTTAACTCTTTTTATCTCCTCCTCAATTGTGTATGCAGTGACCAAGTCAAGCACCGATTTCATAATTTTTTTTCTTTTTTACCCTAAAGGGTATAAGCAAAAAATGCTCAGTAACGGTTCGCATGCACACGCACGCAAACAGAACTACTGGTCTATTTATGCAAGCGGTAAGATCATCTGAAGCACACCTCTCTTCAGAACTACAGAAAAACGCAAAGCCTAAAGAAACTGACATACAGATTATATATTCTTTTAAAAAAAGAAAGGAAAGCTATTCACTGCAGTTGCATTTACCTGGCAACACACCAGGTAACATGAGATAATGCACAAAAGCACTGATGGGTTTTTAAGCACACGGCTTCCCATTGCCAGCACATTTAGCAATAGCTTGCTTTTGACAAGAGCTTGTCAGAAGTTCTGTACTTATTAGAATTTTCTTTTCCTTTGAAATGCTGAAGAAGCAGCAGAACAGAGTTTTGCGACGCAGCATCAGGGGCATAGATAGAAATCTGACAACTCTCTCAAGCTCAGAGTATTTTTTTAATGTATTTCATGAAATTACCAAGTAGGGCAAGGGAAAAAGCTTGTCATCTAGCAGACAGGACACAAGCACAGACTCTAACTTGTGTAACTGCCTTTGAGTTCTTGAAAGCTTGTTTACCGGTGGATCAGGGAAGGCTGGAGAGCGCCGGCATAAGCAGTGAAGTGACTCAGGTATAACTTTTATCTTGCCTGCAGGTAGTTTTGAGGCACATTGACCAAAATGGTCTCTCTACAAAACGTTACACCAGTGGACTCAGCAAAGGTAAAAGTCCTCTCTTTACTTCTTAAAGCTTGCCTGCTTCCAAAAGTAGGCAAGAAGCAACATACAAACATGTGTATTAGTCCAGCATTCCTTCATAACAAAAAAAAATCCCATCACAAATCAAGATGCTGTCAAGTGAGCTATAAGAAGTTTTCTGAAATTCTGTTTTTTCCCTATAAAATCGTTATAAAGCTGGCTTCTAGGTTACACGCAAAGTTTACCGAAACAAGTTCACTTACTCAGGGGAAAGAAAATCAAGTTTTACAACATCGGAGAGGTGGCTATGAAGGTTATTCCTGTTTATTTTGTCTGTAATGAGCAGCTGTGTAAACGATAATTTTTTAATTATTTCCTTAAAAGCATGAGTTTAATCAGAAACACTGGCTCTTCATCTCACACCCAAGTAACTCACTCATATTAGCTGCCCATTGCAGCCCTGCATCCTCTCAGCATTATTCCCAAGCAAAATCCACATATTATAAATATATCAAGTTAATACACAATAGAAAGAATTACTGTTTACATCATGAACATCACCATATTCTTTCAGCAGTGGGATCTTTGACTAAAAACTTCCCTTTTACCCTTTGTGCTCTCTCTTCTTCCACTTTAACAGATCTCTGAGGCTGAGGCCAATCAATATTTTTCTATAGATTAACTCCTTTGAATCTTCCTGAGATATCGGGGGGGAAAAAATTGACAATAATAGCTGAAAAATCAGCAAAAGGGGTACATTAGTTTCCAATTCAGTAGCTCCCCCGTCAACCATATGCTCCCAAGATTGATCAGTACCACTGAAGGAGGAGGCAGCACAGAGTGAAACCATTCAGAGGAGCAACCTCATATTTGCACCTTCTCTGAGACTCCATTCACAACAAATTGTTGATTTTGAGCTCTTCTTCTTTTCATGGGGATTACTGGGAAAAACCTTGCAGAGGCACACGCTGAACGGAAAAGGGAAGTCACCCTTTCTCTCTTCAAATTCCTGAAGAAACCATGACAGCAGCAGGCAGGAAAGGAGGGAGAGAACAAGAAGCAAGATGTCTCTATGGGAGCATTAAAACAAATACAGAAGTATGTGCCCATCCTCACGATCAACAGAGCGCACACACGGGGAGGGAAGAAACCTCTGTCCGACGGGCGGCCAGGACTGCTGGTTAGCCACGCTGATCCTTTCTGGTACCCTCAGCTGAACCAGAGCAAGCCACTCTTCCCACCAAGAGCTGGGAAGACAACGCCCTCCCTCTTGCTCTAGAGCATCACAGCGGCAACAAGGACTACCAGCTGTCAAACTGAAGCCAGACAAACTTGGTTGCTAAATTTAAGCAACCACACAATAGGACATAACTGACCAGAGCAGCATTACAGCCATTTAGAGCCACTTAAATCTTTGCAGGCTTGAAAAACCTTGGCAGATCTTCCCAGCACGAATCTACGCCAGCGTGCAAAACGACACTGAGGGCACGGCCAGCTCTCCTGAGTGAGCACATCTGGAAAGACCCTGGCATGGGCTGGACACACATCCTCCCAGTGGCTGCCCACAGAAGGGCTCGTGTTGCTTCCCACCGGGCAAACACATAGGGAGACTCACCACCCACAAGCTACTACTCAGCTTCAAAACCCTGTTAAGGTTGCTAAGTGACAATAAAGTAGCATGATCTTGTACCATTTGCAAACCCCAAACGCTTAAAGGCAACGAAATGAATGGTTCAGATCATCGTAAATCTTGTGCCACCCACCTAATAAACAAATAAATTCTGATCAAGTGTAAGAGCTTGCCAAATTCTTAACCGTAACATTAACTGGCCTAGGACCACAGATCAGGTTTTTGTAACTGTGCTTTCAGTATCTAAGTGGTGAAATATTCCTAAACAAGAACATTAGTCAAATGAAAAACTTAGCTGGAAAAAAAAAAAAAAGATTTGCTCTTCCTCCATAATTATGCAATATATCAGGATAATTCCTACACGATAAAAGTTTATAAGTCAACTACGCTCTGCCTTCGCATACAAAATTTTTATGGCCTACATCCAATAAGCACTTAAACGCTGGCTTAATTTTAAGAAGTAATTAATCATACAAAAGTGTACAGGACAAGTGTTTCAGTATGTGCTTAAATGTTTTACTAGAATAAATCTCTTATTTGATTTTAAATAGCATCTAATGCAGTGGTCTTATTTTTAACATATCAATGAAACAATATTTATTTTGGGTCAGCATTAAGCTTGTTTGCTGTGATAAATGCTATGTTTACATTAAGAAAGAATGAGGTTTCCTTTTATTACGATGTGAAGGATGTAAGTTATGGATGCCCGCAAGGTAGGCTTTTTTTTTTTTCTTTTGTCATTGCTAGCAAATTGAGACTTGTAGCTTGAACTTCCTGTAACAGAGATATAGTTAACACACTGTTATTTAGTAGTCTGTTCTTAGATTTCTAAAAGATTTTGGAGAACGCAAGTTACTTTTTGGACGCAGGAAGGGAAAGGGTAAAACAATAATGTAAGAAGGTGGCAAGTACAAAGGTAAAAAAAGAGTTATCTTTCTTCATAAAAGACAAAGTCCAGGTACCAAGGTATCAAACTGAAAACAAGGAACCAAGCCAGCCGTGCTGTCAATAACATCGTATCCAACCACATTATTATTACAAATAACTCAAAAATTTAATGGCCAACCAGAACAAAATATCGGTCATGTGGCTCCTCTGCAAGTGAGTGACTTGCATATGCCTCAACTATCCCTACCAAAGGAAAACATCCATAAGATGAGAAGGACCACAGAAGCATTATTTTACACCCAAAACTCCATACTCTGAGCTTCAATGAATCCACACACAAACAGACAGGACCTTCTTGCTGTGCTTAGATTTCAAGGTGTCCAGACTATATATGTTGTTCTATCAATCTCTTCCCAGATGCATGGTTGGTCAATGAAAATGAGAGTAACGTTGTTTTTTTTAAAAAAAAAAAAAATTAAAAATCAGCCTTTTAGACCGTTCCAGAGCAAAAACATTGGTCTAAGCTGCCTTTTACCATCTTCAGCTAGTCAAGAGAATTCAACACTTCCCTTCAGATAAAGGTTTTGTGATAGACAGACAGACCATTCTTTTGATCACTTCTTCAATTACCGAATCACTGCAATTCTACATATTCTGCTACAGATATCCAAACTAACTTACAGTAGTCACACAGCAGTCATACAGCAGTCTTGCATCTTGGATTCCGACGTAACTGCTGGAAACAATTCAAATTGTCTGCAAATGATACATATATATAGCCTTACATGGGCAAAGACCCAGCTATAGCATAGTCCTTTCTCAAGCTCTAGCATGGCTGTTACGTGTCTTTGGGACGGTGCGCATGAACTTCAGAAGATAACACATTTCGGGATTCCCAGTTGTCATTTACTCTTAAATTAATGTCTTCTTGTGCTTCTTAAAAAAAAAAAAAAGGGAAATTCTCTCTAGACAACACAATAAGCTAAATGTGTTTCACCTGATCTTTTTGGCAGAAAAGCATTTCCCAGCTCCTTGGAACAAAACACAAAACAATCAAAATCTCTTATATTAAAGATGAGAGTGTGATTACCTTGTCTTTTTTCACATTCACAGCTCACCACCTGGCTAGGGGAGAGAAAGGGTATAATTCATTTTATCTTTCAATACAAAATAGCATGAACCCTTCAAAGATTCTAGAAAGAAAGAAAAAAAAAAAAAGACCCAAAGCAACATTTTCTTTGAAGACCTGCTTGCAAATATCTACTGGAAAACATTACAAGCTCCTCCTTCCTGGTACTTAGCTAGCAATTTAAGCTTTGCCAAGGCATGCATCACTAAAATGCCTTAGCAGATTTCATTTCAGCTTTATACAAACGTGTCAGAATTTGGAGTGGTAATGACCACTGTGCCTTAAACAGTGTAACTCTTTCCATTCTAACCCTGCTCACTTCTATGTAGCACGTTCGGTCATGTTTAACTTCCCCAAACTATCATGTCTTTGGCTGAAATTTTGCATTAATGGATCCTTTTTCAAAAGCTTATGTAGAGAGATACAGCAGGTATGAGACGCAACAAATACTGCACACCATTTCATGCTAAAAACTGGTTTGCTTCACTCAGGCATACTCTAGAACTGAACAATATAGATATATTATATTTTTAATATACATATTTTTTATACATATGGATATTAAACCTTTCAATACGTGCAGACAGACTTGCACAGAGCAATGTGTCAGGAACATACACTGATGAACTGATACTGAATGTTTCGCTTGAAAAAAATAGGTTAAAGTCCCCAGGATGCGGGGAGATAGTCACATTTGCCAGATTTTACAACAGTTGTGAAAAAAAGTTGGTGAAACATTTTACTGAGAATGGATATACAGTACAACTAATTTAATTGCAGAGTGAAAATGATGGAAAATACAAATATTAAAGACAGATATGCTGTAGCACCCTTCAGTCTCCTCTGTGGACACTGCCAGGTGCCAAGAACTTGAGGACAATTGCGAGGCACTTGGTTGCTTTAGTTCTGCCTGCCCCATGCTGTGTAAACACAACAATATATGAAGTTTAGTGACACTATACGTGTTACTGCAGTTGCAGAATAAATTGCAAATTACAACTCATTTTGAAGCTGTGCAGATTCAGACAATCCTGATGCACGTAAAGGATCCCCATTAGGGTTAACTCTGCTACCGTGGCATTTTCCTGAGAACTTCTGGTGCATAAAAAATCATGTTTCTTTAACCAGAAAGGAATCAGCCACTACTTCACTGAGTAAATTGGGAACTATCAAACCTAGAAAAAGCAGATTACATTGCAGAGAATGATGCTGATGAAGTCTAACACCAATATCAACCACTTTACATGTAGGTGAATTAACAAATTATGGTAATCGGAGAGAAATGTATACCAGAAACAAACAGGAAATCGCTACTGGGACTTGGCATTGTCAAATGTCACCATATGGAAAAGGTTATAAACTTTTTGAAGGCTCAGTTCCTCAATGGCTGGTGTTATCCACTAAGGCCAATAAAAATACAGCAGGGAAGTTAATTAATTTACTTTTATTACTCCATAATGATTTAGGATCTCTAAAAGAATATATTAAGACCTCAGTTAATTCCAGTAACATCTCTTGCCATTTAACTAAACAACGCTGCATCATCTCCACTAATTATAACACACCCGTGTTTCTGAACATCTCCCACGTTACAGCAATTTCCTTATTAACAAAAACCACTGGGCGTCAAGGAGAGGAAGAAAGCATTCTCCCAGATACATTACAAGCGTATTTATCTTGCTCAATACACTATTTTCTTGCATTTCCTGATTTATACTTTCTGCTCCAGAATTTCTGCTTCATCCAAAAATAAACACGGGCCAGACACCAAATCGCAGATTTGAGAGCAAAACATGTATCCAGCAGAGCTTTCCCATTAACTGCACATGGACTTATTAAAGTGGGAAGCCAGGTCAGCGATGAAAATGCTATTCTTCATATCCACTTTTTAGCAGAGAGTACTCAAGAACAACAGTAGGAACTAAAACTGTGCTCATCTGACGACTCTACTTCCCCGTACCCAGGGACTGTTTCATTTATTAATGCTGAGCTTGCCCCCAAGATGAGTGGAATTTAAAGATAAAAGGTGTCAGCTCTAATTTGAACCATCCCTTCTTGACAAGTTCCAGTTATAAAGAATTGAAGCAAGACCATCTTTTTAAGGAATGTACTTGGCTCTGCAGTGATTAACTTTAAAGAAACTAGAAGCCACCTGATGACAGGCAGAGTTTTGGAGCTGAAGAACTGAAGTCATCTGTTTCATTTACGGAAGGCACTGACGCTGCCTGTCTTAAACAGCATCTTTAAAAGTCAAGGTGCTAAGTTCAACACAGACGCACTGAGAACTTTCCACGACTTCAAACCCCAATATAACCCTGTACATCCTCATATAGGCTGCTTCAAAACTGTCCGACTACAGTTTTCCAAAGTACTCATAAAAACAAAATGTATATTCCAAAAATGTTTTTTAGCAAGACACTTTTAATATACTAAATATTTAGGTGTCCCAGAGTGGGAGGAGATGGTGGGTAGACATCACAAAGTCAAATTGTTTCAACACATTGGGGATTTTGGCTCAAAAATGCTTGAACTTCACAGGGTACCAACCACCTGTTTATTCCCTTGCATTTCCTCCTGGGAACACACAAAAGCTCCACAGATGCAACAGCTCCCAGGATGAGGTTTAAAGATGCTGGCTTTAATCTCACAAAAGTGATAATTAATTTCGGTCCTGACTCCCCTAAAGACACCTGCTGCTACAGTGTCACTCTATAACCAAGCGTGGGACCTGAGCAAACAGCTCCTAGGTACAGACAAGGTGTTGGCCCAAAGAACAGTTTAGTCCTTTGCACCACAACTTGCTCTCTGCTCCTCAGATTTGCAGACACCAAAACATGTCGATGGTCAAGTTTTCTGTTTGGGGAAATTAATAACGGCCATGTTTTGACACAGACATACCTTTAAGCACTCTAAAAATGTGCCAAACACATATGCATAAACTAAAAATACACCCATAACAGGAGTTACATAAATGCTCAGCCCTATCACCCATTCGTTTCTCGTAGCAACTACTGTAAAAGTAGTTCCACCGAAATCAAGTGAGCACTTTGCAGAGGCAGTTGCTATCCAACATGGGCAAGTTATGGACAACCGGACCACAGACTTCTACTTAGAACTGTGAGCATATGATTAGCCTATCACAAACAAGCAACACGCTTCAGTGTAATTATAATCTGCCAACACAGTATTCTTTCTTTTCACTTTCTCATTTTGTTTATCACCCCCTGCCCTTGGCCAAATAATTAATTGTTTAGATTTAGGAAGAAGAGGGCAAAGCTTAAAAACTCCCTTTGAGCACTGCAGGTGTTAGAAATCGTCAGACTTATGTTTGTGCTAGCAAAAGGGGTTTGCTTTTACGCGTACATGTACTAAATCTTAGTATATACACGTTAAAAATAATCCACTCCTGAATGATTCTATCTGCAAAGCATCACCATATGGTAGCTTTCACAAATGCTCAACTGTACCAAAACATCTAAAAATAACATCTTCCTTAAGTAAAATAAAACTAATTACCAGCAGAGACTTTGGGGTAGAGTTCTGAGCTAAGGAATCAATACTACGTCACTGAAATGTTTCAGGTAAGCAACCACCAGAGAAAAACAGCACAGTGTTAAACAGCTCACAAGCATCAATGATAAATGTACTATACACGTTTTGGGCTTTTTCAGAAGTCTATTCTTAGTTGTAAGACAAACCCAATCCATTTAATTAAAACCTTAGCTTACAAACACATTCACCAAGTAAGTGAAGCTTAACAAATCTAATTTAAATGAAAGGGACTAGCTGGGTGAAAGAGCAGCTCCCTGATGTTCCCTGCTCTAGTGGTTTCATGTAACCACTGATCACCAACTACTACAACAGCAAACATACAACACCCTTAACTAAATGGGAGTTGTCTAAATATAGCTACTTTTAAATAATGCATTGTGAGTTATAAAATAAAGTGCTACTGAATTATTGAACACGGGTCTCATCTTTAGCAAAGATATATCACTTTTAATTAAATGGAAAGAAAGATGTTTATATTTGGCGTTGTGTATTACTGTAAGTTGCAACGAGTAAAGCAACATTTTATGACTCCAACTATGTCAGCAGCCAGTTTTTCCTATCTATATCTGATTCACAGAAATAGAACTAGGACGCAAACTAAGATCAGCAAAAACATCACTTGCAGAGCTCTTCGGTCTTCAGGCAATCCCAGCTTTGCATTCATTCGCAGCCTTCAGACACAGAATATGCCATCAGCCTCTAACGGTCGGTAAGAACGGGCCGGCACCTCACGCTCACCAACCTGTTTCATAATCTGCATATTTTTCTTATAGAAGATACTTATAGAAGTATCGGCCTCTATGAGAGCAAACCCTCGAATACACTTTAACACCACCGCAGCTAACAAAGCATTGCGTTCTGGCACTTTGAAAACATTCTGAAGACTGCCACACAGAAGCGATGTTGAAGCTGAAAGTTTGTGTAGGACTATGTTCTCAAGACGATGCAATAGTTGCGCATTATTTACTATACTAACCCTTCAGCCAGGCCTAACATCTGGAAATGTAAAATTAACATTTTGCAATAAAACGGGATGACACGTCGTGTTTAGGAGGTTTCGGGGGGGGAAAAAATTGCTTTCCACCTCACATATGCAGATCCTGCTACCCTTTAACAACCGATGCTTGCTGTTCAAAGGTGGCTGCAGAACCTCAAAGAACAGCACGGATCAGGCAAGTCCCCACAAACAGCTCCTTACTAACTTTAATAGGTGCTCTTCAAAGGAAAACACCACCACATGTTCTATCATGCAGAAATCAGAATCTAAGTGTGAGCTGCCTGGGCCTGCACAGAGCCACTTTGTCCCTCAAACCAGATGCTTACACACCAGATGCTTACAGCAAAAACTCTCATCTTGATGTCACTGCACCCATAAGCTCTCTGGATGGGGTTCTGTACAGATCCCATCACTGGATGTGGACCACGCTTTGTAGAAAGCCATGGCACCCTCCCACACAGAAAGTAAGCCGGGTCTCATCATTTTTATACTTCAAAAAGCGTTCTTGTTTAAGTTCATTTTACAGGAAAAAACGTGACGCCAATACACCATCCCTCAAAAGGTTAATTCCGCCGGGACGACTTCGGCAGCCAGAAACCAGCCAAAAAACGGCGTTAACCTGCAATTCTGACAGCCGCTCTACGTACCCAGCCCCAGGGGCGAGGGTGCCGAGAACTTCACCCCGGTCCCGCGAGTCGCCTTTCGACCTGGGAACGGCGGTTCCCTCCTGGGCGGCTCCCCCGCTCCCGAACCCCGGGAGTCCCGAGGAGCGCCCGGCGGGTCCCCGCCTGCCCCGCGGCGGAGCGCACGGCGGCGGCTCGCCTGGCCCGGGGCTGAGGAAGACCGTGTGCGGACGGGGAGGGGAGGAAGAAGGGCTCGCCGCACCGGCCCACCCGCGCTGTGGGGAGGCAGGGCGGGAGCCCCGCGGCAGCGGTGCCCGCCGCCGAGGACGAGGAGCCGGAGGGAGGCAGCCCGCCCGCCGCTTCCCCCACACCCAGGACGCCGGGCAGGGCAGGGCAGGGCAGGGCAGGGCGGCTGCCGGGGCCGCCGGCTTCCCCTCCGGCCCCGCGGAGCCCCGCCGCCCCGGGGAGCTCTTCCTGCCAGCCGGGGACAGATGTGGACGCAACAGCTGGACGAGGAGGAGGGGAGAGGGAAGGAAGGAAGAGGCACGGCTGCCTCGCCGCACCCCCCCCTCCCCGCCGCCGCCGCCGCCGCTCCCGGGGATGCGGGCGGGATGCAGCGGCCGCCCCCGGCTCCGCGCCGGCCCCGCTCCCGGACGGGGATGGAGAAGCTTGCCCCGGAGGCAGCGGGGCTCGCCGGCCGCCGGCCCCCGCCCCCCTTACCTTGCTGCGGATCTGGCCCGAGGTGGACACTTTCCGGATGAGTTTCTGGGGGCCCTCGTGCTCCCCCTCGCTGTCCGACGACTCGTCCGCCGGCCCCGCCGCCGCCGCCGGGGCTTGGGGCTGGGGCTGCTGCGGGATCCCGGCGCCGCTCATCCCCGACTCGGCCCCGGCCATCTTCCCGGACTCCTGCCGAGAGAGAGCACACCAGCCCGGCTCAGCCAGGGCAGCCGCTGCCGCTCCCCTCCCCGGGGAGGAGGAGGCGGAGGAGGCGGCGCGGGAGGGAGGGAGGGGAAAGAGGCGGCGCGGGGGGGAGGGGACGGAGGCGGCGGGGCCGGGGCCGGAGCCGGGGCCGGAGCCGGGCGCTGGCGGAGCGGCGCGGGCCGCCCGGACGCCAT
>JAVSBS010011691.1:0-20565 GCA_033124195.1 Coracias cyanogaster | reverse complement strand
CCCTTTCCTGAGGAGAGTTAGAAAGCCACAGAGGGGATAGGGCCAATAAGAACCTAACTGGGTCAAAAATATGACCTGTATGTAGATGGTGTGTTGTGGGTGCGATGGTATGTCTTTGTGTGTGTGTGTCGGGTATAGCTACCCCTTTCCTGGTGTGTGACGATGCTTCGGGCGAGGTCTGGCAGGCCGTGGCTCAGGGCTGGCTGGCGGGCAGCGTGGCAGCTCAGCGTTCCGACCTGGCGCGGTTCCAACTGTGGCCAGTGGTGGCGCGTGGGGGCGCGGCTCTCTTGGTGGCGCGCCTCTCTCCGGTGGTGGCGGCGGCCCCTTAGCGGCGCGGCGGCAGGGCCCTGGGCGGCACAGCCCCTCCGGCAGCGATGCGTCCTTCAGCGAGGTGCGGGAGGGAAGAAAAAGGGAGGTTTTGGTTTTCCCTCCTGTTTTTATATCATCATGTTCACGTGATTTCTGACTTCCAACTTCCGCTTCCTAGAGGACTTCCCAATAATCCATGGAAGTTGTAGTTCTCTTTAGCTGATTTAGGAAGACATTTCAAAACAGTGGATCAGTTTCCCACGGTAGTCCTGCCTCCTTTTAACCCCAAGGGTAATTACAGTTGTAGTATTTATAAAATTAGGTCAACTGTTTTTTTTTACAATTGCTTTAAGAACTTCATATTATCAAATGATACTCTACGCTAAAAACCCCCCCAAATGTTTCTAAAATGCTCTTTAACAATACTAGATTATTTCTTCTAATACCTAATACTAAAGGCGCTACCCAGTATTGAACATATTATCAGTCCCATCTACACTGGGCATGAAACTTCAATTAAACTCTTTGGACTGAGTTATCAGAAAACAGTTACATATTTTTGTGGTTTGTGTGTTTGTTTTGGCTGCCATGCTGAGTATTTATCAGGAAGGTTAATGTTTTGCTAGAGATAATTAGATTAGGAAATAATTGTATATTAAACAGATTAGATTTTGTAAAAGCTGAAATGTTGCATATTACATCCTTTTAAAACAGGGAGTTGTTTTGTTTCATTCAGTAGTGTTCCTAAATGAAAACAAGCTTGTTCAAGAGAGCATTTCTGTGATCTTCTTGTTTCACTTTTTGATCTTTCTGGTTATGGGCTTTTAACAGCCACATCACTGTACACCACCAAAAGAAGAGTGGTAGAGCAGACTCTAGTTAATACCACTTTCTCCACACTCCCAGTAGATATCAACTCAATACAAAATGTGCCACTAGCTGGCAGCATTATATAAAATATCAATAAGCAGCTTTTGAGAAATACCCATGCGAGCTTCCAGAAGTGCTGCCTTATTCCAGTAAGACTTAGGACAGAAGTGGAGCCAACTGCAGTATCTGTAAGGGGTGTATTGCAGGGTCCCAAGTGTTAGGTCCAGAAATTGCCTCTGCATAATGTCTTGTTAAGACTTAGTACCTACACTTGTATTCTGTCTTTTTCAAAAAATTTGTGAAGATGCATTTTCATTGCAGAATTGCTACTGTGAATGAAAATTCACACTATGAATTACAATTGCTTTTCACTTACCCAGAAAAATGTGAGAATTTTTTCTTTCCTGTTCATGCATTAAGAGAGCAGTTTCCATGTGAAAACCCATAAGTAAATTCCCCACAAAGGCAGGATGCAATGCTAAAAATGCACTTTTTTTCAGCTTTTATTCTGTGCATAAACAGAAGGTAGGGAAAAGAGAACTGGACTGAAGGAAAGGATCAGTCTGTTCATTTTAGACAATAGTATGCCATCTGTTAAAAAGATGGTACATCCTTAGATCTCTCGTCTACTAGACTGATGGATCCCAGGCAGAAGGTTCAGTGGTGGCATTGTGGGACAGGGTCAGCTGGTTCCAGGAGCCACATGCCATGCCAAGGATGAGTCCATGCAAAAGAAAAATCCCTTCTGCAACGGACTGTTCAAAAAGCAAGGAAAATTCTGCAAGAATGGTTTTTGAGTGTATCACCTTCTTCTGCCTTTCCTCTTTGGAGGAAGCAGTTATGACCGAAATGCTTGTATAATTATATCCCTGCAGTAATCATTTCAAATTATGTACACATATAAGTGGCATAATCAAGGGCCAAAATATAAACCTCTTTACTGCTTGCCAACAGCCTAAGCAAGCTACAGTGTCTGTAGAGGAGAACTTTAAGCAGTGAAATGCTTAAAGTGAAATGTTTGGGGATTTTCATCTAGATCTACCTGATGTTAACACAGAAACAAGATATTCTAGACTGCTAAAGTAGTATAAAATTGCAAGTATACTATATGTAATAGCAAAACATTTTCTTCTAAAATGCACCTAGCATTAGTTAATAATGTAACCATTTTATAGGAACAACATATTCATTTTATTTTCTTCTTGGTTGAGTGTACAATTACGTGTTTTGGAACTAAAAAAGCAGCAGAGGGTGCTACAGTTACAGAGCTACCCAGGCAGGTATTCCAGAGTTGTTGCCCCTGCAAAGACTTAAGCTTTCAGTTTGGGATCAGTGTAAATAGGATAGCTTTAAATTCTGTTGCCTCTGTTTATACAGGGAAAACAGGTAATCTATGTGAAATTCAGGAAAGGTAGGGTTATATTATCACTTGTTTTCTTGATTATTTTTTTTTTTATGATTTATTGCTGGAAAATGTTCCATGGTTTCCTGAAAACTTAGTGTCTGGTTTTGTTTGTGCTAATTTTATGTTTAGAAATTCCCATCTCTGCAACAAGTTTGATCTTGGAAAAATTTGGGGATCATTTTAATATGTGTCTCTGTGCCTATGTCTCTCTCAGATATGAGCTTGCTAAATTGGAGAACATTGTTGCCCCTTCATGTAGTATTTTTCATGAAAATAACAAGAGAGAAGGATTTTTTTCTGAAATTTCAAGTCCACAACAGATTTTTTTCTTTGGAAACACATATTTAAGGAAAAAAGTAGAAATAAATGAATTTCCTCCTTTTAGTTTTCACTTTTTTTCCAGATTGTATTAATTTTTAATTATGCTTATTTAAAACTGGTAATTGTGTAACATCTTTTTATTTACTTTAAAAAAAAAAAATCTACTTTTAGGACAAAGAACCTTTCTTTCTTTCTTCCTTCCTCTTAAGCAAGTAGAAAGAGAGAGAGATATCTTCTTTCCTGGTAGCCATAGAAGTGAATGTGTTTGGAGAGCCACTTGCTTCTTTGGAGGGCTCTGAGCTCCTCTATGGAGAGATTGTGGCAGCTAAGGATTTATCATGCCTGGAAGAATATATGCCGTCATGCTACCTGAGGAAAAGCATGGGATGGTGTCCTTTATGGCAGCAGACATGCTCCTGTGTTTCATGTAACATTACCTAGAATCAACAAGGGTGCAGATTGCATTTTTCAGGTGCTGCTGTCAAAGTTTCCCCAATTTTTTTAGAGGAAACCTCTTGTTTTCTGTGGTGAAAGGCATACCACCTTGAATATGGCTCCTGCCTGTGTGTGCCTCAGTAGGTATTCTCACCCTAAGAAACAGCCACTCAGTGTCTTCTTTAGCCTTCTCTCATTCCACTGGTGTGGCAGTTTGAAATTGTTTAGTGTCAGAACCTTACACCCTCTATAAAAAGTCTTCAACAAAAATTAAATTGACTGGAAGAGTGTTTGTATAGCAATGATACATGTTTTGAATGAAATAGTGTATTTGTGATACCTACAATTTACTATTCACTATGCAGCTCCCTTTTAAATAAAACATTTCATGATTAGGGTTAAGAAAAAACAGCTGTTTCCTCCCTTCCCTCCCCCAGCCAATTCACTTCCCAGATCCAGTTTACAGCATCCTCCCAAGCTGTCGCATTGACATAACCTGCATAAAGCTTATGGAATGGAGCAGAAAATAGGTATATGAGGAGAAGCAGGTACATTTTAAATTACTCTTGCTACGAGAATTGTTTTTATGGAACTGTTTTGTGATGGAATGTTGGTGTTCTGTCTGTTTGAAGTACTGCCCTGCATTCTTCTGCTTTTCCATACTTACTAAAATCTGTTTATCAGGAGCCTATATGTGAAAATAATAATTATAACTGTTTTCTCTAAAGTTTGGTTGTTTTTTAGTTCTGTTTTCTTTTCTACTACATATTCCAACATAACCTGACTCTGTGCCTATACTTTCAAAATGGCACCAGCTGAGAAGTGGGAGGTGAAGAAGCCCAGCTGAGCTCTTCTAAGTACCCCCTTTCTTCTTTGGTCAATTTGAAGTTTTTGTATTAATTGGTTCTTCTATTCAGGATATTCCAATGAGACCCTTTTGGTAAAAGTATAGTAATCTGTTAGAGCAACTGCAGTTCCTTTTTTTGTATTGCTGAGCAATGTTTTGTACCTTGGCACTCTGATTAGCTAGCTTTTTGCATCATATCTGTTGTCTTAATCTGTACATAAATTTTTTGCGTAAGTGTGTTTCTAAATGTACTACTCATGCTGTTCTTTATGCACAGGTGTTGACCTTCTATAACCTGAAACATTTTTGAAAGATTTTGTGTATGCTGAATGGCTTATCATGAGAAGTTGGATGTTTTGGTTTAAATTAATTAAAATAATTTGAAGATAGGGTGTAACACCTTAAATTAGATTGGTAGGAGAAGAGTATGAATTATTTTAATTAATTTCATGGGGTTTACTTTTACATAATTTATCTTAATGACCTCTTTAATTGAGATAGGGTAGGATAACAATGGTAAGCATCCCTTTAAGATGTACTATGTTATTGATTAAGCTTAGTCTTTTAATACATTATAGGCATTTCTCAAAATATTTCAGATTTGAGCATAATTGAAATAAGTCTTTTCAAATTAGTTTCATTTAGCTTGATGTGCAGTAAGCTGTTGCAGTTGAGGTGGAACTTCTGTGTTTCTTTGTAATCATTCCTTTTGTTTTCACCATTCCTTTTACTTGCCGTGTTCTAGCCATGCTTTCACTGGTGCCCTTCACAAAAATACAGGCATAAGGTGCAAAACATGCTCAAGAAATGCCATGCCTAAAGTAAATAGTTGAGTTGCTACCTTCTGTTCAATACCACACAAAGTTCCTGATGGGATCTGACTTACATGTCAGATGGGGCATTTCTCTATTGTTACACAGTCTCATTAGTGGCTGTAGTGTGGAGGTAGCAAGGACAGTCTCTATTCTTCCTTTTCTCTATACAAATGTAACTGAAATGTTATGCGTAACTTGCACTTTGTTTTGGCTTTGTTTCAAGTCTTTTTAGAGAACTTTTTAAAACTTGCACTGCATTTTATTGAAAAAAATAGTTTTCAAATGGGTGAATTCATGTCTTCTTTTGAGAACATTGAGGTGAAACATTTCAACTTATTTTGGCATCAGTTCACAGAATTGCATTCAAACAAAACTATTTTGAGTAAAATATTTCTGGAAATGAGAATTTGAAACCTTTGGTGAATAATATATCAATTTGATTTATTAATTTTTTTTCTTATGATAGTTCTCACTGAAAGGTATGATGAAACCTAATTGACATAGTGATGACCAGATGAATATCCAATGTAGAACAATTATTCATGTACTTAGCTTGACAAATTAAACACTCTTATTGAGTCTCAGCACAGTTAGTTTTATTATTACTACTACTATTACTACTATTATTTTGCTCATTGGCGAAAGTGAAATTTTCTTTTGTAATACCTTTTTAGGTATTTTAAATCACCACATGGCCTTGCCTATGTCTTCTTTTCCTTATGTTGAGCAAACTGAATCCTATCATTTTTTTCTTAAACTATATTTTTTTGCTAGGTTCTCAGTTTTCTTTAGACTCTGTACATTTGGGTTGTATCTCCTTTGAAGAGTGTCAAAACTTAGCATGATAGTCCAGTTGAGACTTCCATAATGCCTTCTATAATGCTAAGTAGAACAGGTAATTTTGTATTTTACAGCCTGTAATCCCAGTATTGTATTTACCTCTCTTACAACAGCATGACTTTGACTCACATTGAGCTTTTGACCTGCCATAAGATCCTGGTCCCCTTCAAAAGGGATCAGCTATTCCTGTCTGTGTATTTATGTAGCAGATTATTCTTACCCAAGTGCAGTACCAAGTGCTTGTCCCTGTTGAACTTTTTTCTGTTTCCAGACTTCTCCCAATTCATTGCTTTTGTTCTTGGAAGCCTGTCTTTCAACATACTGGACTTTCTAAGTTGACTTATTGCTTATTTAATAACTGTATTTCTTCATCATCTGAATGATCAATGAAAACACTGAACAGAGAATAATCTGCTGTAGGTGTTTATGGAAACTCTACCTGATGAAGTCACCTTCTTTTGCAGTAAACCATTAAGAATTATTCTCCAGAGTCAGTTTTCTTGATCAGCTATGCACCTATCATTACCAAATTTTATTTAGACAGTGTTTCTCATGAAATTATCAAAAGACTTCTAAAGTTTTGACATAAAACATCTACTGCTTCTGCCCTATATACAAGCCTCTTATCTTGTTGCTCTGGTGAATAGCTTTTTAATTAAAATCTGTAATTTATTTTTTGTTGTTACACTTTATTATGGAGTATGCAACAAAAGAATGAAGAACGGAATGAATCTATTTCAAGTTTTTAATTATGTGAAGATGTGGGAGAGGATGAATTGAGTGAAACATTATACTTAATTATGGAATGCATTCTTGTCTTCTGCACTGAAAGTCAGCTGATGGTTTTCCATCTTATTTCATTCACTTTCTGAAAGACATTGTTTTAATAATTTGTACTACAGATGTATCCTATCTAAGCTTCTGTGCATAGTTTTGTCATGTAGTTCTTTGCTGGTGTCCTGAAGGAAAGCTTCAGCTATACTGAGATGTTCACTGGTTTTGTGTACATGTTTGGTAGTCTAGCAAAAATCAGCATAGGGATGTAACAGCCCTCTGCCCTAGTACCCACTACCTCCCATCTCCCGACATGCTGTAAATGTGACAGAACATAAAACAAGGTGGGGTTTGGTTGGTTGTCTGTTTTGTTGTTGTTGGTTGTTCACTTTTGGGTTTTTTTTTTTTTTTTTTTTTTTTGAGGAGGGTGGGGGCTTTTTTGCTTATTTGGGAGTACTCAAATGTGCTTGTGCTTCTTGCACCTAAGAAATGGAATTCTACCAGTCATATTGAAGACTAGAAAGTAATTTGAGCCTGTTACACCTTTTAACACCAGCTCCTTGTCTATCGATATTTGTTGTTGAACGGTGACCTGTGCCTTCTGAGTTAAATTTACTTTCTTTCCATGTACGCTAGTGCTGGCTGAATGTGCATTTCACTATCTGGATTTTTTTTTTTCAATCTCATTTTTTAGGTTTTCCTTTATATTTAGGCCAATTTCAGTAGTTTAAAGCAATGGTTTGTTGTCTTGTTTAAGTGTCTGTTTTATATCAGCTCAGAAAAGGGCAAGTATTGCGCTATACTCCCAAAAGAACTTTTTTGGTGTTAAGTAATCTGTACAATATCACGTGTGAAATAAATACTAAATCCATTTTACAGGTAGGAAGTCCCATAAGCCTCTAGATTTGTTACACAGCTGTTCATGAGGTAGAAATGGTAGACAACTTGCAGTGGTGGTGTGCTGAGGGCCCCTAGCAGACCTGGCTTCTAACCTCTCCCACATGTAGGTTTATTGCAGGCTCTTTGTTAAATTGTTCAGTGCTACATTTTCAGGTGTGCCTGCTCATTTTAAATGCCACCCATTTGGGTTATCTAAAGTGAATGACTTAGTGCTGTGCTAGAAGAGAGACTTGGGCATTACTGAACTGAACTTTAGATGCTGTGATGATAAAATTCAGGTAAGGAGGCATTTCTACACATAGCATGTGTTTCTAGTGGCATGGGCTGGAATTCACCACAGGTGGCACTCCAAGATTTGTGTGTCATTACTCTCCCTCTCTTCGGAGTTTCAATTCCTCACTAGATGCATTCACAGTCTTCAATCCTTTCCTTTCTTTAGATGTTTCAACCGTGTCCATCAAAAAGTATAGAAGGAATCATGCTGGTTTTTTGTTTTTTTTTTTAACCTCCCATATGGCAGCTGCTGATTTTATGTAGAATTTATTTGGTTTCAGACATGAGTCTAATGGTTGTAACACTCTCCAGGTGGTTTCATGAGAGTAGGTGAGGCCAGCAGACCTGAATTAGCCAAAGGAATGGGCTCAGGGCTTTTATGTGCTTACTTACTGGAGCTTCTTTTGGACAGTAAGACAAGAAACAGTATTACTAAATGTATTGGATAATCCCTCATGACAGTATGTCAGGAAAAAACGCCACTGCAATCTGCCACTAGATATGAATTTAGAATCTGAAAACAGCAGCTGTATGCCTGCCTCACTGTAAGCACATACACAGCTCCCTGAAATGTTCCTGTTCACACAGCTAAAACATTGGATGCTCTTAAGCCCTTTTACAAATCGGCAACCTACTATAAATTCTGTCATGCTAAAAATACCAGAACGTCTTCATAATAAAACGTAATATGGCCAAACAGCTTGTATACAGAGTCTTTGCCCTATACTGGTTCTCATTTTGAAATTATGACAATTTGAGGCAATTTGTAGATTCATTTATTATTTAATTGCACGTTCCCAAAGTAGAAAATATATTTCCTTCTGTTTGTGTACTTAAAGACTCTGCTAAAAATGAGCTTAGCCAGATAAACATTTTTTTTTACTACTAAGAATCAATGTGGTAATTTTGTCCACAGCCATAATCTGCTTTTAAAATCATGCGTTATATTTTCTGTTGAAAACTAACCAATGTAAATGCCCTATGAGGAAAGTGTGTTCATCTGCGCATTTGTGGGAAAGGCTTAGTTACTGACAGGTGAATCTGAGTAAATTCTAACATTATTTCCTAGGTTAAAGTAACAGAGGAAGATGTTTTAATCACAGATTGTCTCAAAACAGTTTTGTGGGTGGTGTGTGTTTGGTGGTTTTGACTGGACTAGTGCAGTTACTTAGTAAGCAGCAGTGAACTATTGGTATTTATGAACTGTAATGTTTTTCTCTTTGCCAGCTGTGATTAGTAGGCATTACTTTCAAACTTAGATCTGTGAAAGTGTCAAAACCAAAAATAAACTATTTATACAAAATAACTCTTACTGGGGGGAGGGATTTATAACAAGGACTGGGTTTGGTGCCTACAACTGTAGTTTTTGAAAAAGGTTGCAATCCATGGTTCTAAGGTATGAGCTGAAGCTTTTGGGTTTTGGTGGTAAAGCATTTGTCACTTCCTTGATCTAGATTTAGATTTGGTAAAACACCATTTGTATTATTTTTTTAATAAAGAAACTCTGACAGATAGCCATCACATAAAAGAACTTATTAATGCTTAGGAACAGATGTACACAGCAATTTAATTATCTTTTGTTGTATGTAGGCACTCCCTTATAGCATTTTAAGGCTTTCTCATGAAGAAGCAGACTTTATTTTTACTTAATGTAAAAGTTGAGCATTAAAATGAGAATGGCTTTGTAAGCCTTGACTTAGAAGTAATTACATTTAAGCAATAGTACTAGCAAAAGGCAGCATTCTCCAATGATTTTTAAGCTGCCTTTTACAGTTGTATAGCTACTCAGGCAGTAGGACCAACAAAAGACACACAGGAAAAAAATGGCCACACAGGTTTGGCATTTAAAAGTAAAGATCTCTACACTAGTTTCTAAATGGACAGTAAAATATACTGTCTTTGAATTTATCATAATTGTACGGAAAAAAACCAGATATACACAAAAAAACTGGAATCATAAAAATCAAGGAAGAGATGGACAGCTTTTGGAAGCTCTCCAGATAATACCTGTTAACTGTTTGCTCAGATAAACTTCCTGCTGAACTGGTTTCCTTCTTTTAAAAGCACCTGTTAAAAAGAAGTATTTATCCTGCCCATTCCCATTGAGTTTTCCAGTTCCAGAATTAGAAACACACTGTCAAACCTAGCATTGAAAAAAATGTAAAAATTATAGTAGTGGTATTGGATATATTCAAGATACCTACTTAGCAGAGACTTTATTGCAGTCTTTTTCTAACTGATAAATGCTTTACAATGTAAATGTTTGTATAATGTAGCAGCCGGTTGCATGTCTCCTGCGTTAACCCCCAGAAGTTATAATACCTCATGCTTTCCTTTGGCAGGCAAAAGTAATTATGATAGCAATCAACATATATAATATAGAGCTCCAGATACTTAGTTGTGATGAAAATACATTCAGTGCAACAATATAGATGACTTCAGTCAAAAATTGATAATCTAAGTGCCTTAAATCTGTTGTCATTCTCTTTACTTCAAATATGTATTTCCTCATAATTACTAGACTGTTTTCTTTTGAGGATTGTATTTATGTGCTCTTCAGAAAATGATATGGTAAATATTTGATATTAAAGTACACAGCCACACATTTTACTCTTTGTTAGGGTGACAGCCTAACTGAAGGGGAAGTTGTTATGCCAGATAATTCTGCAAGGCTGATCTAGAATCAGATTGAACTGCTGATGAGTTGGTAAGTCAGAACCAATTAATGAAAATTCTGTATTTTCATATATGAGTTGTTTCTTTGCCTTATTTTTACTGTGACGAGAAGCTTGTGGCTTGCAAACAACTTCAGAATTTTCTAGGTTTGATATTTAAAGAGCTCTGTACAACTGTTACAATAGTTGAGTGTGAACTGTGAAAAAGATATAGGCAGAATCCTGGAGATAAGTCCAATTATATCTTTTAAGATCCTTCTACAAATCTGAGCATTTACACATAAGCGTTTGTATTGTGATTGAAAAATTTTTTTTAGTTCCAAAACGAGAAATATGCATGTACTGCTCAGAATAGATTATCCTGATTTTTAAATAAATCAGTCTAATTGGTATTGGCTTTTTAATGTGTGTGTATATAAATAGGTATATATAATTATACATATAGTACATATAGTTATTGCATACAGAATTATATATATTCACATTATATATATAGGGAAGAAGAAAACCTAGGTTATTAACAGAGAATTATTTTTTTTTTTGGAAGAAGTTATCAAAGATTTATTTTACCTGAGTTTACTTTGACCCTGCCTGAAATAGGATCTTACTGGTGACATAAATATTGTAAGATGATGAAACTAGAACTTCAATGTGCCATCTTTCCCCAAATGTTTGAAAGCATTGTCAGTTTTTGAATTACTGTCATATTTTTTCAATTGTTTTTAGTACAAGTCAAATTTGAATTGCCTTGGTAATATAAAGAATCTCATTGTCTTCATCAGGGCTTGTCAAATGAATAAGAAACATTGTTTTCTCTCTAAAATTGATTTAAAAAAGCCCCCCCAAATTATTTCAGTTTGAATGAGGTGAGAATCTGGTAACTATTGAAATGTTTTCAGTGCTGAATAATAAGGAGCATGATAATTGAAACTTGGCTTAGAAATGAGTAGCAAATTTTACTCTTCCTCCTCTTTTCAAATTGGGAATTTGAATGTTGGATAGCGTAGAAGCAGACAACAAAATTAATTTAGTACTTCATATTCCAAAAAGAATGCTTAAGTAATACAGTTAACACTTTACATATATTGCAGCTTTCATATTTGTATACTTCATATTTTGAAGATTTTTTGGAAACATATTTAATAATTTGTAGATATAATTAGCAGATTTTGTAAATTTCTTTAATATATATATTTAACAATTTGAAGGATGGTGGCAGATGCTGCTATGATGGTTTCCTCTTAATCTTGAAATTCTCTTCTACCACAAGACTTTGTAGCCTAATTATGGGGAGAGGATCCATATTGCTTTCTGCTGCTAAGAGCAGATGATAGGAGGAGGGAGTGAGGTAAACACTAAGCCTAGACAAAAAGAGTCATAAAACAGAAGCATGTAAGGGAGGCGAATGAGTGGAACAGTAGTGGCTGGGCTGGGAAGAGAATTGGAAATAAAGAGATATTTGATGAGGTTTTTTTTCCCAAAAGAGAAACCAGATTGGCCAGAGAGGAGCCCAAGATGAAATCACAATGAATAAAATGAATGTGTCCCAAGAATAACTGGACTAAGATAAGAAGTCAAAGGCAGAAGGGAGACTATGCTAGGTCAGCTTCAAGAGGGCTGGGAAGAAATTGTGTAGTGTATGCACCAGAAAATGTTTCACACAGGGCCAGCAAAAGAACTGTGTTTCTAGGGATCTCTGTGTGTATCACCTTCCTGTGACTTGTTCAACATCCAGTCTTATTCAACACCTTTATCAATGACATGGATGAAGGGGCAGAGTGTACCCTCAGCAAGTTTGCTGATGATAGGAAACTGGGAGGAGTGGCTGACACACCAGAAGGCTGTGCTGGACAGGCTGGAGAGTTGGATGAAGAGGAACCTAATGAAGTTCAACAAGGGCAAATGTAGAGTCCTGCACCTAGGGAGCAATAACCCCATGCATCAGTGCAGGTCAGGGGTTGACCGGCTGGAAGGCAGCTCTGCAGAGAAGGAGCTGGGAGTCCATGTAGACAATAAGTTAACCATCAGGCAACAATGTGCCCTCATGGCCAAGAAGGCCAGTGGTATCCTGGGGTGCATTAAGAAGAGTGTGACCAGCAAGCTGATAGAGGTTCTCCTTCCCCTCTACTTTGCTCTGGTGGGGCCCTATCTGGAGTACCATGTTCAGTTCTAGGCTCTCCAGTTCCAAGAGAGACTGGAGACACCCCAAGAGAGGGCTATGAGGATGACTGAGGGACTGGAACATCCCTCTTAGGGGAAAAGGCTGAGAGACCTCGGGCTGTTCAGCTTAGAGAAGAGATGGCTGAGAGGGGAACTTATCAATGTTTATAAATATCTGAAGGGTTAGTGTCAAGAGTATGGACTAGTCTCTCTTCAGTGGTGCCCAGTGATAGGTTGAAGGGGCAATGAGCACAAACTTGGAACACAGGAAGTTCCACCTCAACTTCAGGAAAAACTACTGTGAGCACTGGATGGAGCCCTGGAACAGGCTGCCCAGGGAGGTGGTGGAATCTCCTTCTCTGGAGACTCTCAAAATCCACCTGTACATATTCCTATGTAACCTGTCCTAGGTGAACCTGCTTTGGCAGGGGGGTTGGAAGAAATGATCTCTGAAGGTCCTTTCCAACCCCTACCCCTCTGTGATTCTGTGACTGCTCAGGTGAAATACATCCTTCCTTCTTTTTAACTGCTGTTCCTTGTAAATTGATGCAATGTTCAAATTTATTTTATTGCATAATCATAAAGTAGTTGAGCTAAGCTGAAAGTTACAATCCTGCCAGCAACCTATGGAAGAGCTGATACTCCATATAATGGGATATTTTTATGTTTACTTTTTACCTCAAAAAATTCCCACAGAAGTATGTTGTAACTATGAGTCCTTGGCTCTACAAAATGCACTATTATTTTAGGGTTGCCTGTGTAAATGGGAATTTCATGGTTCTTGTTGCTTGGGGAGCAGATTCTCTTCCTTTGCCAGCAGGTTCTCTGTGATGGTGGGCTATATGTGTGTTTTTTCTGAAAGCCTAGGATCTGATCTGCAGAAGCAAATCACAGCTGAAACAGGGATTTCAACTAAAGCAGAAATGAGAAATACTTAAAAAATGAAGTTCTAGGTGCTTTGGACTCTCCTGAGTTAGTGGATGTTTTTTCTCTTTCTGTGCCTTAGGGCTTAATCTAAAGAAAGTCTCTTTCTGACTTCTGTCCCTCCCCAGGGACACCACCTGGGGTGTAAGAAACATAGTGAGGACTGTCAGGTGGAGGGATTGTTCTGGTAGGAGTGACTGGTTGGGTGCCTCTCAAAGCGAGACACGGAAAAGCACGCAATGAATTCTGGTAGCCGGCGTACAGCTTTCAAGCCAAAGGCTAGAAAAGCCTGCTCTATTAAAAGGTACATTCTGAAAGTTAGAAATGGGACCATATTTAACTGAGGTGTAAATACTGAGTATTTCATCATTAAATGAACTTCTATGAACTAAAAGGAAGCAGCAGTTCTCTCTGAAGTATAGTGTGTGGCAGTGTTTCGTTGTATGTTGCTTCCCAAGGCATACCTGCAAGACAAGCTGTGCTAAGGGTGTAGTGGCATTTCCTAACTGATTTTGTCATTTCCTAAATCAAGTATTTTACTTGACAGCCTTAATCTTACTTTAATGGAAGTGCTAGTTGTAATTTTGTATACAAATTTGTGCTATAACAATTTCATGCAGACTTTAGATCAAAACCAAGGATCCTTCATGTGGTGAAGTAGCACTTGCTGAGATAACTGGCATGCTTTTGCAGAAAATGTACCCAGAAACAATCATATTTTTTGAAAGAACTTGGCATCTTCTAACCCTTACACTCTGAATCATCCTGTGATTCATAATGCTATTATGTTTTTAAAAATATATGTATATATTTATATTTTGACAGGCATTACCAGTGTATGGTTGTCAAATTGCACACAGTAATATAGCAGTTGGTGGTAGATTTCAGTATCTCTGTGTGAGACCAAAGGATATATAAAATCAGGATTCTGTTGTTTTAGGAAGCGTCTAGGTCCTGTACCTTTTGTTAAAAAGTTACAAAAAAACTTACGGTTTTTAAAAAAAGTCACTCCTCACTTTTGGCTTGTTCATGTAAGACTCAAATTCTAAAGAGTAGCAAAATGTGGTGTTGCTATCTGTTTTCTTCAAGACCTACCTAACCTCAAAGTGTGCATAGGTTGTGTATTGCACTTGAGAAAATAAATATACGTACAACCTATGCTATCTCTCTAAGAGGCACAAAATACAAATATTTAAACCCCCAGCTTATTGGCATATTGAGCATGTGTTGCTGGCCCTGTGAGCGTTTTTCTCATTTCTAGGGTAATTATCATCAGTTTAAACAAAGCTTATTGTGAATACTCATAAACACTGCTTCTCTCGTGATCAAACTGGGACTTTATTGTTGTACAGAGCCTTAATGTAGTAAGTGCTTGATCAAGACATTCTTAATTTGAAACAGTTATATAATTAATACAGAACTGATAAAAGCAATAGCAAGAAATTTTAAGCAAGTGTTGAATGAGAACTTTAGAAAGCCTTATTGTCCTACTTATTGTAGCTACTCTTAAAGTTACTTCACTCAGTTTTCTGAGACAAAGACATTGACCCCATTGTGAAACTGAACCTGAAAGCTGAAGTGTTGATTTTTCTTTCTGTACATTGATTGCATATTGAGCATAGAGTCAACCTAATTATGACATAAACAGACCTTCTGCAAGATCACAGACCATAAACCTTTTCAAAACTCTACGTGTATCTATAGACAATAGCATAGACAAAATATACTCCAATCTAAAGTTTAGTGAATGCAGTTTCAATGACTTTTAGAAGGTACCAGTCTATTTTACAATGTATATGCCAGGGTCTTAAACTCACCGCTGGGCCAAGCTAAAAAGGTAATGTCTGATTGTGATATTACTGCAAGACAAATGGTAGCATGCTTCTCTGCTTGAAAACATAATGGCTTTATACTATAACCTTTAACCCTGAAATGATGCTTGAGTGGACCTTAACTCCTAAGTGAACATGCCTGAGTAAATAAAACTGTGGTTTCACATAACAGAGAGATACATTTTTTAGATCCTTTGCTGATTATATTGTGTGAAGGTCAATCTTCTGCCCCATTTCTGAAAGTCAGGTCAGAACAGAGATTTTAGGGTCACTTCTTCAAGTATCTAAGCCATTACAATGCACTAATAGGCCCTGAAAGCTCATTTTATAAGTTCTTAGCATTAAGCTGGACATTGTTTGGACTCATTTCAAATCCTGCATGTACCCTGCAGGGTTAATTAACATCTTTTAAAATGGATGTTTTTTAGTTATTTTGAATTAAAGTGCTTTGGATTAGTCTGTCACTATTTACTATCATTTACTATGTGTAAAGATACAGAAAATTTATATTTGCATTACTCAAGATCTGTATATTGTTTTGAAATTGAGCAGTTAAATTTTTTTTCAGTTTTAAACACATAAACAGTATAGCATCAAACATGCAGTGGTAAATACTAGTACAAAGTGGTTAGGAATGGCAAATTTTAGTTATCCATTGCAGCTGTATTTTACACAGTGTAATTTCAGATTGTCTCCTGCTCTGTGTAAAATGCCTTTCTATGTTACTTAAGTCTTTGCTATGAATCTTGTTTAAAGTATGCTGAGATCGATTAATTAACAATTTAATGAGAATGATAAAGCAAATACGTCATTAGGCAGCACACTTCAGTTTTCCACTGAGGTAAACAGAAGCATATAAAAAAACACGTAATGAATTCAAATTGAAATACCTGTATTTTGAGAACATGTAAGCACAACAGATTTGAAAATGATTTAGAATGGATAAGATTGAGACAGGAAAAACACAAAGTATCACTACAAATGAGAACTATGTTGACCTCCAAACCAGAATTTAAAAGACCCCCAATACTGGATGCTTTTGAGAAAAATGTCTTTTTCTCAAAATTAAAACAAGTAGTATGTTTTCAAAGAAGAGAAGGGGGATTAACATTTGAAGTTGTAAAACTAATCTTGCCTTCAAGAGCATGCTTCAAATTTTAACATGTATTTGTTTCAGAAAATATCTTTTATAGCAGATTTTAAGAGTAGTTAGTAATTGTTTGGAAACAGTCCTGGCATCACCTCTCCCAGCCTTGTGTCTGGACTCATGCAAAACCTTAATTGTGCTGCTAGCAGTAGCTTTCTGACACATAGGGATTCAGGATGCAGATTGAACTTTACTGCACATCTGCAGGTGAGTTATTTACTCTGTCATCTGGAATGTTTTGCCACATTGTGGTTTCTTTTAGATCTTGTGGGAAAGTAAATATTTAGAAAGGTAATTGGTGTATATATAGTCTGTGCTGTGAATTCATAGAGCTATTGAATCATCAGAGTGACCACTGTGAACGTCTGTTTTTGTGGTTTATGCGGCAAAGTAATGCTGGAGGTGAATTGTTATGTCTGATGTGTCATATTTATGATCTGTTGTGTGTATATATATATACGTATGTATATATACATACAGTGTTTTTGAGTAGACCATGTATCACTTTCTTCCTTTATGCCACCATTTCCTATGTCTGCAGTCCCTTGTCCCATGTTTTTTGCTGCACTTTTCTCTGCTTTGCTATTCTGCTTTCATTCCTCTAGTGTAAAAGGAATCCTGACTTACCTCACAATCCAGGTGATTTTATTCAAGAGCTCCCTTTCATTACCCAATTGTCTCTAGTCTCCCATAGTCTCCTTGCTGTTCCACAGTAGTTCTTAGTCTGCTTCCCCTTACTCCTTGTTGGAGTGGTCATGGCCAAGAGTTGGGGAATGTATCAGGTCTGTAGTTACCTTGAGAAGGAGAAAGCAATACCATAATGTTCAGAGCAGCTTATCCATAAGGGTGCAGAACATATTTAAAGTTAGGGTGTTTGGGTTTGTTGTTTTTTTTTGTTTTAAGGAGTGTGGATTAATGCAGGTGAGGACTATACATGTAAAACTAGAGTCTGTGATTTGTCTTGGCATGGTTTTAAAATTTATTAGCTAAGAGCATTCTAAAACAAAATACGAATGCAACCCCTAGAACACATTCGTGCGTCTCTGTTCAGTTAGCTTAAGTTTTGAGATAATAGACTGCTGATCTATTGGGAAACATGTCCAAGTTAAGGTGCTTGTAAATGGCAAGCTAGATACTTACTGGTATTTTTCCACTGTACCCTAAGATGATCTAGCAGCTTGCTGCTTCTTGAAGGAGGCAGTCTTGTTTTATGTCATGTTGCTCCTAATGCTTGATTATCTGCTCCTGTTGCTATGCCTTACTTTAGCTGTAAAGCTTTTGATACCAATCAGTCAGTTGGATCAGTTGTTTGGTTTAATGGAAAAAATTTGCCCACATCAAGAATGATTCTTGTGTGGTTTGTCTTTTTTTAGATTTTTTAGATTAACAAACCTATGTCACACTCCATATATCGTCATTATCACAAGATGATGAGGTCAGACTGAAGTAGAGAAAGTCTGAAAGCACACCTGTAATAGATGTTTGTTCTGGAACAGAGTTTTCTGATTTACTTCAGGCTGGACACTACTTCAGTTAACAAGATGAAAACCTCAGCCAACTTCTTGTCTCATTAAAAGCAAGCTATTAGCTCTCTTTTAGCTTTTTGGGTCTAGCAGTATATAAAAAGGCAATAAAACATATCTTTATTTGTCATTATGAGAGGCAAGTGTAACCATGAGTAAATAAAGGCAGCAAGTTTGTGTGGCTAGAATAAAATTACATTTTTATATGGTCACTTTGCAGAGTAAGACTTCAGTTTAAATTCTTTCAAAGCAAGAAAATTAATAGGTCAAGAGTGGAACAGCTAACTTCCTGAAAAGACTGAGATCAGAGCATGTAGGCCTCTACAAAAGTCCTTTATTGTTCTCTGTACTCCCCATTTTAATATTTTCTTAGCTCTTGTTCCTTGAATATTATGTACGCATGTTCGGTATTTTTCAAAATGAGAATCTTGGCTGTTGCGGTTTTAGGGCACAATGAGCACTGATTGCTTAAAAAATTATTTTAATAATTCAACCTTTTAGCTTGAGCTTTAGGGCAAAGTGTTTTGAAACCATTACATTCCTTTTCATTTCTTGTATAACCTAAAATGGATAAACTAATTTATGCTTTTGGGGGATGCAGATTAAGGTATACTTTGTGTCTGGGATGAGGTATGGGACAATAATTTTAAATCTCTAATTATTTGAAATTATTATACTTAAAAATCCCTGAGAATATGTCTTTAAAATCATAAAGAAAGAATTCTGGCCATTGCTACTCTGTCAAACGGCTCATAGACACCTTCAAAAAATCACCCTCTTTACATGTAAACTCTCTCTTTTAGCATGACCATGCAATGAACATTCAAGAAAGAGCAGTTTACAACTGATTAAACATTTGTAGTCTTTCCCTCCTGCTTTCCCCCATAGAATTGTAGTTTGGAAAATGCAGAGCTGTGGACTCTTTGACACTTCTGTATTTCATCGCTTTTAACTTCTCTATCATATCATTCATTTCCGTTCCCTGCTTTTCTCAAACTTCCATGATCTTTCCCCCCAGTTCTGAAGAATGAAGAGGAAGGCTTGAGGTGCATTGCGCTGGTAATTACTTTGGTGTTGGGAAGTCTTCTCATTATACCAAAGGCTCAATGTTTGCATCCCTTCTTAAAGTGCTGTAGGTAATCATTATCCAGTATGTTTCAATTCACAGAATTCCTTGTGGTCAGATTAACTTTAATTCTTCCCGCTTCTCCTCCCTACACCCTCCCAAACAGGGTTTGGAGGGTCTACACTTCTCTCAGGTGTGTGAGCCCTGGTATTGTTCTCCTTATTGACTCTGAACAAAGGTGTTACAAAATTGCAAACTTGTGAGTCATGTACTAATGTTTGTTTGCCGGGTTTCAGAAGAAGCTGTTTATTTTAGTAGGCAATTTTCGTGTGTGAGGAGGTGAAATGTTGAGACGGCAGCCCCTCATCAGTGGACAAACAATTCCTAAGAATTTAGCTAATGGCCCCCCTTCAGTGCAGAGAATAGATGGCAACAATTGTACTTCCAGACTAAACCAAGAACTACTTGTTTGGCTGCTAGGTGTTAATGCAAATTTGTTCTTCAGCTCATTCAACCCTAGGGCTCCTATCCTTTGATTTAATTAAATGTAATTGGTTACATTGCTCCTCCCAGGCCCCTGAGGTGTTTTTGTTTATTGCTCACCCTTCGCAATAATGCTTCAATTCAAGGCACAAAATGCTCGATAAATAAGAGCTCTTTATCCTGTGTTGGATTTACAGGGAGATTATTCGCCTCAAATAGTTTGGTTTTACTGCTAAAAGTGAATGACTAGTGAAATAAACTCATTGGGTGGCAAACCTAGCATATCCAGAAGCAAGGAAATAAGAAGGATAAATTAAGATGAGATTGGAACCGGAAATGAAACTGTAATGTTAAATTAGGACAGGATTGCAACTAGTGTTGTAAGAGCCTTTGACACTTTCAAATGATGCCTCAATTAATGGGATTGCTATTGGTGCACTAATATATTTTAAGGATTACTTTTTCAAAGTTTATAATTAAGACGCCTGTCCATTTTTATTAGCATAAGGTAGTGTTTTAAATAACAAATGCATCAGGTAGCAAAAATTGACCTTAGGAAAATATTTAGCATGCTTTCCAAACTGACAATATTCTATTTGGTCTGGATAATACATTATTCCATTTTGGATTAAAAAAGTGAAAATATTTAAATGCTTTCTTTAAAGAGGAGGTTTTATTCTATTTACAACTAACACGTTGTCTGTATGTAAGTGCATACGCAATGTATTTCATTGTTCAGAGGTGGCCTTAAAACTTTACAGTGTGAAGGTCCCTCTGCTACTTTCCTAAAGATAACTTTGAACGTTTTACATTCATTGGAATCTCCACTTTCAGCTTTTAAGCACTCTTGCATCCAAGTTGTCTTTTTTCCTTACCACAGTGTTCATGTTGTCCCAAATCTGAGTTCTTCACTCACTGTACAAGCCAATAACACACAGAGTGGAGGTATTTCAAGTTTATTTCATC